>JAHDVE020011299.1:0-96913 GCA_022606495.2 Halesus radiatus | reverse complement strand
TCTCGAGCTATGTATGAACCTTTAAAATATGGAAAACATTATAATGGTTTATTTTATGATTTCACCGTTGAATTAGATTTAGACGGCCTCCGTAGTCGAGTGGTTACGATCCTCGGCTACGAATTTGGATGTCAAGGGTTAAAATCCTGGGAGGGCACAAGTAAATTTTATTTGATTAATTTGTGTTATTTCATAATTTACTCATTAAAAATAATATATATAGCATATTTGCGGCACGTTCCAGAGTGGAAGATGCATTCAGTATCACCCTGGTGAAAGACCATCATTCAGATTGGAAACGTTGCTTGAAATGGTTTAGCCGTGTTTGGTGACCAGATTTGAATACCTACTTAATCGGTACTTCCCCACGTTCCACATCTGTTTCCCCTCTGTTCTCACTTCAATACCTTCAGCCTTAGAACGTATCCCAATTGGGGATGCTATAGTCTCACTGGCTCCAGACGGTTGAGAGTGAACGGGACTTGGACCGTGTAGTAACTCAATAATATTTCTAAAATATATATATATATATAAACGTAAACGACAACAATAAATCGTACATAAAATAATATTTCCTAATTATCTAATACTAATAGTATTTATTAACTGTTTACTTTTAACACTTTTTTTTCGGCAGGTAACTTATTTAAACAGCTAGGAATCATGTGATATAAAGTTCTTTGTTCCTACGTGTTTGTATGCTTAGGAACCATTAATCCTTCATTAAAATTGAGACGAGTATTGTAAGTGTTCTCTAGTCTATTTGTATTATATATAGGGTTTTTAATGTGCTGAACTATAATTTTTTACCACAGAATTGATCTTACTGAAAGAATTTTGAGACTCTGATAAAAGTATGGAATATTATGCCTTTATTCGTATAAACATTTATGATCTAATAATTTAACAACGCAATATATTATAGGCAGGAGAAATTATTAAGAACAGTTTTATAAGCTGATAACGTGTGACATTAATTAACAACGCGTCATATACATAGTTTTTATAGAATACACCACTAAAAACAGCTTCTGCAATACAATATACCAACACACCTCGATCTCATGCTATAGCCTGCCGCCAAGAGCTCTATTGTAACCTCTCATTCTATTAATTGCCTCATTTTTGAGAAAGAGGGAGAGCTCACAGTGGAGCTATAAGCGGTAAGCCTTTACTCGCTACAACCCCGTATGAGGGGTGAGAACATACCAGATGGCGTAGACAGGGATGCTATTTTTATGCAAGGACAAATCGATGTTACGTAACGAGAAATTTTAAATTGAAAACCGAACGATGATTTCGGAATAGTAACAGTATGATTCGAATCTTTATAACTTTGATACATTTATCAACGTGGAAACAAATCGGTTTCATCCCGCTGGGAGATATTTTTAAACTGCTAGTCGGGTTATGATGTTGTTACAACAGATTTCAAATCTGTTTTAAAAACCAAGTAATTCAAAACAAACGTGTTTTACGTTAATAACGTAAATTAAAATTGGTACATGTAATGTAGATATATATCATTTGATTCAATTCAATATCGTATATGAAGGCATAAAAAGAAATACTTGCTATTAGACTCTCCATGGTAGGGTGAGCTTGTTGAGCCACTGCCAAAAGGTTGCGTGTTCAGTTTTCAGCATTACCATCAAAATACGTAATTTATTTATATGAGTTTTTCATTCACAGACGTGAAATAAGTGAAAATATTTCTGTTTGCATTTACTTGCAGCATGGAGTTATTCTCAGTATTGTCCTGGTGAAAGGCGAATATATTTTTATTTATTACTTATGTTAATACCGCACAAGAGTCCTAACTGTTCCTCGCTAACCGAAGCTAGTGAGACTATGGCATCCTCAATCGGGGTATGTTGTGAGGATGATGGGGGAGAAGGAAGGTGGAAAAATACCTAACTATTCAGTTCTGGTCACCAAACACATTTCAGTCACCGTTTCGAATCTTAATAGTGGTATTTTACCAGGGCAATACTGAGAGTATCTACCACTCTGGAACATGCTGCAAGTATGCTATATATTATTTTATATGGATTAAGTACGAATCGACACAATAAAATAAAATATGATTAACTTGCGCAAGCTGGGATTCGAGCCCGCTACCTCCGGATTCGTAGTCGAGGCTCTCACTCATCGCCTACAGAGGTTGTGAAAACATATTTTATTAAGTGATCAATTCAATTGAATTGGCTTTGGATATGTAACGTGACTGCATCTGAACAACCAGATACTTTCTAACTTTCCTCTTCCCTCTCTCTAACTTCCGTCAGCCTCACGATATTCTTTTCAAACAATATGATTGAACTATTTTACGGTATCACATTAATGACACAAAGTAAAGACATAATATCTCCATAAACCAATATTTTGTAGCCAAGCACCGTAAATTAATAATTAACCATTTTAACGTTTGCCACATTATTTTCTGCATGTTGACAACACCGCACAGTTGAGCTAACAGCTGACGCTCCGATACCTGGTCAAGACGCCCGTTCTCGGGGACTTATTTCTCATTTTAATCGGTGCGTCAACCATTAATAAATCAGTTGTAACAGAGTTGAACTCTTTCAATTTTGAAACCACCATTCACACCACGATTCAGTTTCAGTGCCGATAAATTGATTCTTTATTGAAATATAGTACTTACAGTTTCATACAATATAAATATAATTACAATATGTTACATGAATAATTTAATTTTTGTATGGTTTACATTGCCTACCCCCACTAAGTGAAACCTGTTTTGAAGTAGTTGAGAGGATATTCAATAAAATATTTCAGTGCGATGTTATGATAGATTAGACATTGAAAAAGAAAAATATTTGAAACGCATGTTAAAAAGTTAGAATAGGCAAACAATAATTGAAAAGGAAATTTGAATACATTATTATAAAAGATGTGGCATAATGGTAAATATACATATAAGCACGTATTTTTCTGTTTAGTTTTTTTTTATTGTTTAAGAAAACTCAAACTAAGAACTTAAAACTTATTTTATATATAATACAGTATATTAATTAGACAAAAAATAGGTTTTTAGGTTCTTAGTTTGGGTTTTTTTTCGTAAATAAAAAGAGTCCAACCGAAAAGCCGTACAAAAACTTGAAACGTTACCAAGCTTTAAATGAATTAAATGCCTGATGTTGCTTCTTCTGTGACTGAAATAATTGTTCCTCATTGTAATTAAACTAATAAAAAGTATTTTTTATTAATTTTGTTCATATTAAGAAATATTTATTTATGTGCTTATTTAATGACTTAATTAATAAAGAGGTAGTTTATTAACTTATAAACTTCATTGTAATATATTTTTAATAATTAAAGATAATATTAAAAATTAAACTCGAAATCGTAAAGACACAGAAAAGAAAAATCTTGTAGAAAAAGTCAACAGATGTCCCATATAAATAAAAATCCGATTGGTATACCAGGGACACTATCTAAAGCTTTCAAATAAAAGTCAGGTAGAATCTTGTAGTTATGAAATAAAGGTAGAAGCTAAAAAAGGGAATTAATCGAAATCGTAGTATGATACCGATAAATATGACGGGATGGTGCGGGGTTGCTGTAGCTCTCTCGATTCGAGCATAAGGTCCCGGATATACCACGAGGTCCCGGGTTTCAGTCCCAACTGCTACCGTTACTTTTTTTTCTGGGTCTTTTCAGTTTCATGTTTCATTTTGAGAGTTTTTAATATTATCTTTAATGACTTAAAATACAAAATATTTGTATGGCGTCAACCCTGTTTACTACCATCTATCGAGGAACTAGATGGAGGCTATATCTGATTAATTGCTTGGAATACAGCTTACCGGCGGGTGGGGGTGGGTTGGGGTACCTACAGCTCGGGGGCAAGGGGGGACAGTACTTAATCACATAAAGCGACCCATATGATCCAGTAATAAATCCAGGAATCCACTTAAGATCGCGGATTTTCCGGTCGACGCATTCACACGACGACGAGGATGACGACGCGACGTTCAAATATATAAGTCTATATGAAATAAATATTTTACATATGATATTTAAGCACGGAACACATAAGCCAATTTGAAAGAAAACTGATATCTCTAATTTACACGATAAGTCGATAGAATTTCGGTACTTGAAATGGTTTCATCAATTTCACAAGAAGAATAGAAAAAAATATATATCGAACGCAACTGTGACAGCGATTTAAAGCGAAGAGATGCGAAGCGACAACGCTGTGCTATGATATGGCCGCGTACCGCCTGCTTCCGTTACTCTAATCGCCACCATCGATCATAGACGGACGTATCTTTTATTATTTAAAAATTTCTATGATAAATTCAAAAATATACAGAAATATGCTTCTCAAAGAAGTCGAACTAATATTATTTTATTTATATTCATTAATTTTATTTAGATTTAATATTGAAAACTAGATCAGTTGCATTTCCGTCATTTAGGCCCGTTTATAAATATTTCGTTTAGAAAGTTTATTACGAGTATTTTTTTTTGTTTTGTTGTTTCCTCGATTAGCTTGGTATATAAAGAAATTTTTACTTCAACCATGTTGAAAAATATCAAAAACCGTCGCGTTCACTACGCGCGAAAATAACAAATCAATGATCGCGTCGCCGACGTCCCGCTCTGTAGTGCGCCATTCTTTGCTTGTTATTTGTCAGGTGGGACGATTGCGAGAGATTCCAACCATTTTAAATTTTTGCGCCACATTGCACCGCATCGTCGTCGCATTGACTTCGCCCACGTAAGACGGAGCCTTACTCCTGGGCTGACCAAAAAATTGTATTAATATTTAAAAAAAAAATTTTTTTTAATTATTAATACATATTTTAAATCGTGCGCCTTCGGAAATAAACGAAGAATTTAATCAAAGATTTATTTAGTAAGCAAAATAATAACAAACAAAATAAATTTAATTTAACTAATTTGTGCTGTTTCACAATTAGTTAATTTAAAAACAATGCATAGTATATTTGCGAACGTTCCAGAGTGGAAGATACTCTCAGTATCGCCATGGTAAAAGACCACCATTCAGAATTGAAACATTGCTTGAAATGGCTTTTAGCCGTGTTTGGTTTGGCCATCTGATCGTCACCTTCCTTTACCCCTTCTCCTTCCCCTCCCTAATACCGTTAGCCTCACAACAAGATACTATGGCATTCCCAATTGGGGATGCCATAGTCTCACTGGCTCACACTCCCTATCAAATCACCATTCCCACTACCCTCACGCAATAATATCCAATTATTTCTGTACTTGTACAATTTAACTGAGTTTTAAGAACGTTGGTCAATGACGCGGATGCGTGGGAACCGGTAGAAAATAAATAAAATTAACTGAAGCATTGTGACATTTTTTGTATTTATTGTTTATGCGATAATTATTTATGCTTTCTAGGTTAGCGCTCAGGAATTGTCTGACTGTCCACTAATGATTTTAAATAATAATAAAATAACGTTAAAATATTTCTTCGCTGCAATAAATCGGAAAATTTAAATAATTGCAATAAATAAGTTTAACTTAGGTTATCGAGTAGAATAAATACAATAAAAATTTACATTTTCCATCTGTTGGCTATCGACAACCGTAAACATACTTGTAAATTATAATTACATAGTGAAGGTTAGTACGTCCACCTTTTATCCCATCATTTTAGTCAACCTACAATCATTGTCGACGCTTGACGTATACCTATATCAAAATATCGACGCAGTGGCTCTTCTCGGGAAACTTTGTTGGTATATATATATCATTAAAATAACTACTAATTAAGTTTTTTTTCCTAACATTTGAAGTTTACAATACACAACAAGCTTTAATATTTGCAAAGGCATAATATTCCATACTTTTATCAGAGTCTCAAAATTCTTTCAGTAAGATCAATTCTGTGGTACAAAATTATATGCCAGCATATTAATAACCCTATATATATAATACAAATAGACTATAGCACACTTACAATACTCGTCCCAATTTTGATGAAGGATTAAAGATTCCTAAGCAGAAAAACATATCTTTTTATATACACGTATATAAAATACATTATATATATAATTTGTGTACGAGTATATAATTTGTACAGCGCCCTTGAGATGATTTTTCACAAAAACGGCGTTATAAAAATTATTCGATTATTATTATTATTTTATTATATTACATATACATATTTTGTTACCTTGTGTGTAAATTTTGTGTTTTGAATAACAAGCTCCCCTTATATAAACTACAAAAAAGTATTGAAGAAGATAATATTAACACATCCCAAATGAACCACGAAACCGAAAAAACAACAGAAATTAAAAAGATTTCAGTCGCATCTGGGAATCGAGCCCAGGAACTTTACCTATCCGGGGTAACCGCTTAACCAACTTAGTTAATGAGACCAGTTCAATTTACGCCATTTACACCGATATCATACTTCAATTTCAATTTTTACCCGATTTTTATTTACTTTTCGCATTGTATTTTTTTTTGTAAAATATAAATAATAAAAAAATAAAAAATAAAAATTGCGTTGCCATGTCCAGTAAATTTGACTAATGTCGGTATAGTACGTGATTATAGTTTGGCTGTCAAATACGGGAGTCCTCTCTCCGCACCATATACGAGTATTTCCATTGAACCAAATGGAACACGGTCTCCGCCTGTATGGACTGCCTACTTTCTTTTATGTAACTCTGTGTCGCCAACACGTTGTGTTAATTTCAGAAAGCGTCGCGTATTTTTACCTAATTAACTTTAGGTAATTTCAAATGGGAAACCTTTTCAAGGGAATTCTTCAACAAAAGAAAGTAATTATACACATTTCGCGAAATAATTCAACAACAACAATAGCGACCCTTTAATGGGAGGCATTTTTCAACATAATGCTTATTTTATGCTAAATTGTCCCTGAACGCAAAAAGCGGTCCAAAAAAATAAAACCATTATATAAAAAATGCTAATACCCTGGCTACAGTGAGAGATAAATTATCAAAATTAAACGCGTTCCATGACTTCTGTTATGAATCAGTTTTTGTTCTTCCTTTGAGCAAAAACACGAATTTTGGAATGACGGCAAATGAGGTAACCGACAAAGACAAAACGGTCGCAACACATTCATTAGGATACAGTAGCCGAAGTGGTAAACAGGGGTGACAGTGATAGTGACAATTAAAAACCTTGTTCAAATAATCTCATGACAATTTAAAGCTTGTTCATTTTCCATTTGAAAATTTGTAGCAATTTTGACTTTTAGAGATTTACTCGAATTTAAAAACAAAATGGTTAATAATTTTTGCTCTTTATTTCAACATTCTTTTTCCTCATTGAGATCTGAAATGACTTTGAAATGGGAAACAGATCTTTATAGTTTGTATTATTTTAGGAAGAATACGACTGTTTTTAGTTTTATCATATTCCAAGATACCTAATACAAATTTTGATGAGGAAATCCGACAAAGAAAGCACGGCCTATTAAAGGTCTATTTACATCTACCAGCACTGCGCAGTGCAGAACAGTAGAGTACAGACACGATAACATAAATTGCCTACATAATCAATCAACACATTCATATTACAGCGTAGGTACGCGTACGTATCCATACATGCACGGGTCAACATCGGCCGAGATTGTCGGCTAGAATATATTGACGAGCTGATGGGTGTTTGTGACATTGGCGCCTGCAACTGCGCAGGCGCAAATGTCACACATACCGTTAGCACTACCATCTTTGCAGTTGGCATCATTCAAAACCAAGAAGATGGATAACGATAAAGTGATTGAATTGGTTATGGAATTTAGGTTCTACGATAATAATAAATATAGGAATAAGTTTATAAACTTGTAAAGCTCAGTTCGCACTTCAGTTGACAGCTAGCAGGACTCGCGTCTGTGCTGTGTCCGAACTGCACTGTTCTGCACTGTTCGGTGCTGGTACATGTGAATAAGCCTTTAAGTGTAATGAATAATATTAACGTGGTGTCGATTAAATGGTTGAAGCATACAGAATGGATAAACGGAGAAAGAAGTGTAGCATGAACATATTATTACGTGATAGTGAATCAAAGAAGAAGTCAAAGACACCTCAGAAAGTAATGGAAATATCAAGTGAAACAAATATTTGTTTCGAGTCATGTTAAAAGTCGAAAAAATAAGAGTTTGTATTTATGAAATATGTATGACTACGAGTGAAACAAGAAGAGTGTGCCAAGAAAAAGTAATGCTGCGTCCCATCTAGAACTTAAAAAATGACCTTATAGTGATTAATATTAAAGTAATTAGAAATTTTCTGTAGAAAGTAAGGTAAAACTGAATGCTCTTAGGTAATAATTATTTATTTGGAAGTTTTATATTGTCAGAAATAAATCAATTTTAATCACTAGAACCAATTACTACAAAGTACTAATACGCACATATTTGTAAAAATACTGGCAACACGCTATACTAGCGCCTCTGGTGGCCCAATTTGCTACAAATAATTGAATTTACATAATAATTTATAAAATATTGATTGTTCATACTAGATTTATGATAGATTGTAACACTTAAGAAAATTTTCCGGATGTTTGCATGGATATTATTGTATTTTTTATTAAAAATTTAATCTTCATATACTAGTATATAAATAATGATACAAATTGTCATACGTTAAGCAAAAAAAACCGAAAGTAAGTAATTAAAGAAAATTTCTCACATTTATGTATATATGGTTCCCATTCTAAATCATTAGTAAGGCTGCTCTCTGACGGTCCGGTGACGAACGAACATTTCACTCGTTACTGCAGACACTGCATAGAAAAATCAAATTTGGTAAAGTAAGGTAATGGTTTGCAACGCAGTCCATTGTGGGACGTGTGGGACGCAGTGTTGCCAGTAGCGAGTGAAAAGTTCGTTCCTCACCGGACCGTCAGAGAGCAGCCTTATACACAAATCTCGGGGGGTGAGGCATCTAACTGTTAAAAAAATACGCTTAAAAGGCTATCAGGGTTGCGTCATGAATGAGAAAAAAACATTCATGTGATTTTTTAATAATTTTTTTACGAATTTTCGATTTCTATAATTTATTAACGATTAATAAAAATATATATATATCACGTAATATGCATTTTAAAATAAATGAAAGAAAACCAACTCACGCCGCTAGATGGCACTAATTCGTATGTTACAATCTCAATGTATGAAAATTGTCAGAGCTCAGAGGCAAAATAAATAAAATAATTGATGAATAATTGCTCTCACGCATCGCGTGTACCTTTAACGTGAACACGAGTAATTCCATGTT
The DNA here is from genome assembly GCA_022606495.2 of Halesus radiatus. Lineage (NCBI taxonomy): Eukaryota > Metazoa > Arthropoda > Insecta > Trichoptera > Limnephilidae > Halesus > Halesus radiatus. Next base: position 87,644 of record JAHDVE020011299.1, on the reverse strand, counting down.
CACGTTTTTAAGCAAATCGTTAGCAACCGTAGTTCACGTTAGAAGCAAATAACGTCTTCAGTGAAATCCCCATTCCATGAATATGTAGATCTACGTATATTAATACTCTGATTATTCTACATGTGTTTGTATCACTCGCAATATACTCGTACATCCGCGAATTAAATACATGCATACAATTCACAAGCCAAATAAATGCTTATATTCATTTTAAATCATGTTTTATTGCAGTTTTCATTAAAATCAACCAATTACGTTCATAATTTGATGAAGGTTATTTAAAAAATTAAACCTATGCCGAAAGAGTACCTTACTTGAAAAGAATATTATGTTCGTTGGTCTCTTCGAAATATGTTGACAGAGGAGAGATGGAAGTCGACTTTCAGACCTATTATTCATAACACAATATTTTTTAATTTAATTTTTATTGAAAAAAAAAAACAATAACTTTGTTTACATCACTTTTATTTTATACTTTTGCCGAACGGGTTTATAATATCACATTACCAAGTTACCGCTTCATATGAAAATATATTAATTTTTATTATTTCAAAGAAAACATACAACGATGTTGCACTCCCATGAGTTATCAATTCAACTCAATATGAGACTGTTAATTATTGGTATATAATAATGGGTTACACAAACAACAGAAAAATAACATAAATAAATGTACCTAGAAGAAAGGAAAAAGTATATCTACTAGTACATCATAATTTACAAAGCTTAGCAGAATACAGTTAGTATCTCTAATAAATAGTTTACAAAATAGCATTTAAAAAATAGGATTTCAGAACATCATTTCGAGATTTGTGCGAATCGCTCACATGTCTCAATTCCTCTGGCAACTTGTGTAGGCAATGTATTTCAATTTCACGTATTTTGTCGGGTGTATTTTTGATATGTGTAGTTTGTGGTGTTGTCGTGTATTATGTTGGTGAACGTCATGGTTATAGTTAAGTTTTGTATTTGTGTGAGTATGGCATTGAATCGCATTTAAAAAGTGTAATAACTTAATAGATAGATTGATGAAACATAATAATTATAGAATAGAATAATGACTCAGTCCTAAAATTATTGTTAAAATTGAATAAAATTTTAGATCGAGTAGTTCTAGTTGGAATATTAAATTTAATTAAGCTGACAATATTATGGCTGTCTATACAATTTTGAAAATAAAATTTATATGCTATGTATAAATGAATCTGTGTAAAACAATAATAAATATTTAAAAACATATGGGGATTCAAAAACAATGCATGGTTGATATAAGTATAATGAATAAAATTAAGAAAGGAACGCTTAGATGGTTTAGACATGTAGAGCGGAGAAAGAGACGACTGCAAGGAGAATATATGACGTGAAAGTGAAAGGTAAATTAGATATGGTACAATCTAGTAAATCAAACACTTGAGTAGGGTCATGTCAGAAGTCAGAATAATAGAAGATAATGTATGAATGTGATTGAAGCAAGGAGTGTGTGCCAAGTCAGAGTCGTATTGCGTTAGATTATTTCTGATTATCCCCCCGGAGACACTCCGTGATGGTTAGTTAGTTAGTTACCTTAACTGTCTTTTTTTTATTTTGCCCTGAAAAAAATATCTACTGAAAAAGATGAAACATTTTTCTAAGGCCTTGTTTCCTGGTTGGTGATTAACTATATAAATTATGTAAATGAAATACATTAGCTTTGTGATCTGGAAATGAAAAGAATATATTTTTTAATGTCCGGCATTGTCAAGTCTAAATGTGAAAAGACATATTTTTCTCTCGTAGTCAATTTAATGTCACAAATGTCACACAACAAAATTACATTAAAATAATTCAACAAAATTGAAAACTGATATATTTTTTGATAAAATATTCATTATTAAGACCTGATAAATTTTAAAGAGGTTTTTCAATTTCCAGGTTCTTGTTTACGTACATTGTGCAGTTACTTATTGTCTTCCTTTTTTATTTTGAGGCAAAGGAATTATTTTTTAATTAAAAATTAAAACCGCCACTTTTCTCGTGGTATTTTTCCTGGCGACCTTTTAATAATATTAATATTATTATTTATTCATAATTAATATTTCAATATTATTTCTCAAGACTCTTAAAGAAAACATTTTTGTTGTTGTTGTCTTTGCGTTGTGTGTCTTTTTGGTATTGTCTAAGCCAGTTATTGTTAACCGGTGTTTCTCGGAACACAAGTGTTATGCAAACTAGTTACAAATGTTCCCCTTCATTATGCTAGTTAGATATAACATAGAAAGCTACGCTTGGACGAACTTTAGCTGGAGTAAATGCATAGTAACGTTCACAAATGCAAATACAAAGCTGTGCTTGAATTTGTACATCATTTGGTAGAGATAATACTTAGTTATGATTTTATTTTACATAAAGGTGAAACATTGGTTACAGGAAAATCACATCAAAGAGTGCACGTTTGAAAGTATTTGTGCATACTGATAGTGGTTAAAACTGGTTTGAACTAGTCTGGAACATCCCCCGTAGTACCTTCTTACCCCGCAGCAATCCTACGTTACAGTACACTACTGCACAAGAAATAATCTATTGAAAATGATGTCTCTGTACCATGTCAATGCATCGTACTCTAAAATTTAAATTCCCTGGGATATGTTGATCAATTAAATTTTTTGTCGAAACAGAATTTCTCAGAAGAATGAAGAATTTTGTTCTTGTTTTCAATATCGTATTTGTTTGAGTTTGATTTTTAAATTAGACCAATGAACAATAACATATAAAAACGATTTACTAATAAATACAGACCTTGTTTTGAAGAAATACAAACATTCGAAGGTTACGAATAACCAGACAAATTCTAAGTTTCTGCCATTATAATAAAGGAATTATTTTTCTTGTGTGATAATGGAGAACTATCTGGCAGATCATTGAAGCCATGACGCATGGATTAGAAGTCGAAATTTTGGACTGCCAGATCATAGAAACGACGTGAGATGAACGGCAGGAAAAAAAAATCTCAATAAAAACTTAAACTCATCTTTGTTATAATTATTTTGTTACTCTATACCAGTACACCGTAACTTTTTGTCGCCTATGGGACACCAAAGTTCTTCCCAAAATACCGCAGTTAACTAATATTTAAAAAAAAAAGAATTGTGTGCGCAAATTTTCTATTTTTTGGTAAATCCATGGAAAGAGTAAAAATAAATGAACTTACATTTTATCAAAAACTCTACTCGTCCATTTGTCTCGACGCGGGAACCTTACAGTGAGCTATCTCACTGTACGGTTCCCGCGCCTAGCAAAAACCTTTTTAATATTTTTTTGATTAATAAATAAAAATGGACTTTAGCATCTATAGCGGTGAAAAACCATTCTCGTATTCTGACTACAATATTGACGAAAATCGAATTTAAAGATGCACTTTTATGTTCACATTAGAGAAAAACTATTACTTTTCTATTTTTATTTTAATTTTAAATAATGATGTTGTACTCCCATGAGTTATCAATTTAACTCATTATTAGACTGTTAATTATTGCAACTTAAAATAAGGTTTTATAATTTTTTCACGGCTTATATGTATATGAACAAATCAAAAAAAAAACAAATAACAACAGGAAAACAACATTAATAAATATATAGAACAATGGAAATACAGAAAATTTTACGAGAGAAAAAAAAGTATACCTACATCATCATCTACATAGCTATCAAGGACAGGTATCAGAACAGAGTTGGTACCTGTAATAAATGACTTACCAAATAGCATTTAAAAAAATAAGATTTCGGAACACCATTTCTAGATTTGTCCGAAGCGCACCCAATTAATTAATTAATTCTTAATTCTTCAGGATTGTGTAAGCAATGTATTCTAATTTCTCTCTGAGTGTATTTTTGATATGTATAGTTTGTGGTGTTGTCGTGTATTGCGTTCTTGAACGTCGTGATTATAGCTAAGTTTTACATTTGTGTGAGTATGGGATTGAATCATATTTAAAATGGTGTTTCTTATCTCATGGCTAAGAATAATCTTAAACGGTAATACTAGTGGCGTGCTGGTAAATATCTTTAACGTGTGTATCCCATGGTAAGCCAAAAATTTTACGCGGTACGCAGGACCCTGTTTTAAATTATCTGTACCCCAGATATAATTTTCTTGATAGGGAAACCCCAGATACTCGAAAGATAGACCAAGTGGGAATGAATCTTAGAATAGTACAATGATCACAGTATAGAGGTGGGAAGTCGTGTTTTGACTACGGTACTGTCATGTTCAAAATGTGACGTTTGCAAAGACTTAGCGGAAAAAAAACAATAACTCTCGTTCTCTGATTGCAACTATTCGTGTACATTTGCCATGTTATGACAAACACGAGTCGATCCACCCTGACAAAAAATCATTCTCGTTTTCCAAATTCGTTTGAGTTGAGAAGTATTATGATTAAATTTACCCAAAACTTTTTCTCGTTATAGCCAATGTAAGTTCAGTATAAAAAAAATGAGGATTTATTGCAAGTTTTGACCTCACCTTCGGTTTAATCCGGTTTCGGTCTAAACAATGAAAGACATTTATTGTTTTATTTTATTTTTACAAATAAACAGTTCAATACATTTTTTTTTCTTCACAAGATGTAAAATTACTTTGTGGAGTCATGTTTATTAAATTAATACCAATTACTTTTTTTAAAACCATATAATATATATGTATATATATACGTATACTGTTTATGTAAAGTGGTTGTAAACAAAGTAATTGTTATTAATTTAATTTTCTGTGTTCTTTTAATCGTAACACGTAAATCTTCGTACTTGATTTGTACATAGGTAAATAAGTCTACTCTTTACAACCTGTCATTGCTATGGCAGAAGGTTTTATCAATATTGCTTACAAAATTAGTAAATAAGTACATAATTAAATTACTTGTTATATTTATCAAATAATGGAGTTTTAATCAAAGTTAGTAATTATTTAATACGAGAGGAATATATAGTTGTGTCTGTAATTTGGGTTGTATGTATTACGGAATATCTCATACATTTTATATAGATAGGTTGGTACTGTTTTGAAAGGATTGGTTTTGGGTGTATTGACGTGGAATAAATTCTCTCTAGTTCTCGCAGAAAGGGAATATTTATGCGTTCTAATACTCGGGGGCTATTTTTAGCATTGTTCAGAATCTTTTGGATAATACCTTCATTATTATCAGCATCCTATTCTTGTCTGGAATTCATATTTAAAAGATTGAACTGCTGTTAAGACCGAAAGTAATTTAAAATATGTTGCTTAACCCGTTAGAACAAAGAAAACGATTTTATTTGAAGATGTTTAATACATCACTCTAGTGCGTAAATCGATTATTAAGTATTTTATATTGCATTCTGTAGTTTTTTGTTTGTGTTTAAATATGCTTTCTTTAATAGTGGGGTATTTTTTTAAAGTATAGAATATCGACCTTCGTAGTTTGGATTGGAAAAATTAGCAAGTATGTCGGCACATCCATTGTAAGTCTGTGTGACAGTGTGAAAAATTATTTTCCGCTTATGATAATGGTAGTAAGAGTAATTCAAATATTGACTTATTACGGAGAAGTTTATTTGAAGGCGGACTTTTTACATTGCTGCATGTCCTTCCCGGCGGAGTTTTCCCAAATTAAAAAAAAATCGTATTATTGACATTTCAAACAATTTGTGCGCACTTACTTACCTAAAAACCAACATTAACCCGCTCCCACTATGTAATTTTAAGTTCTGGAAATTGTTTCTTACCGTAATCAATATACTGTTTTGTTTTTATAATAAAAATAAATAAATAAATTAACTTATCGGTTGGAGCTTGGACCAATAAATATTTTGGTGCTTTCTTAATTGGCGCTAAAATTGATATTTTGAATGGGATCCATCTTATAGAGGGAGACAACGATATTTTTGGAAAGCATAGATGTAACGGATGTGAGTTAATGTAATATATCTTATCAAGAGCAATCATTCGGATTTCTGGGTACTATGATAAAAATATTAACCGTTTCTGTTCTGTTTAATAAAATATGAAAAGGTATCACGATAAACTTGAACTTTTCGGTCTTTACTAATTTGAATCAGCGTTGCAGCCCAAAATTAGAAGTTTTTGCTTGTTCTGTAAAAGTTCAGATTAATAAATATCAACAGCATTTATTGTTTTTACCTTGCAGGTCAATTATCGCTTTATTGAATGATTACCGTTTCACAAAATAAAAAAGGTTACACGATCAATTTTATTTTGAAAACCCTGATTACATATTTTTTCTGATTTGATTTTCTGATCACATTTTGATAAGGCATTTTCTTTTTTTTTGTACAGTAACTCCACACAGGAAACCTTGAGGGAAAAAAATTCCTCAAGGGATATATCATCTTTGGGGATGATGTGTGGAGGGTTTTTTTAGAGGAGTAAGCTCGGGTCCAGAAGAGACCCATGTTGTAAGATTGAGAAAACACACAGACCAGCAGATCGTTCCATAGCCGAGCTGTTGAACACAAGAACGAGTCGTAGAAGCGACTCGTTCTCATGTGAAAAATGTCAACCATGTGCAAATGTTGGTCGCGCGTTTGGCGTGTTTCCCGACTATGCACCGGGGCCGAAGGGATCAATGATGCTAGTTCCTCAGAGTACTTTCCATTAAAATACCGGTAGAACAAGGACAGCATTCCCACCTAACCTGTTCTCCAAAGATTGTAGTCCGTTTGTTAAGATAGGCGAATCTATCAAACGGACTGCCCGTTTCTGGACAGAGTCAAGGGTTTTTTCCGATATTTTTGGTCTCCCGACCAGAGGTGGCTGCCAAATTCTACAATAGGGCGCACTTACAATTTGTACAGAGTCAATAGTTGTGTACTATTAAATTATCTGCGGGCTCTGTACAATACGCCCAGCTTCTGAGAGGCTAGCTTTACTCCGGCTTCGATGGAGCCCCCATACCTGAGCTGGTCACTTAAGGTTACACCAAGCATATTAATGGAGGGCTTGTTGGGAAGATTGCTTCCATAAAAGGAGACTAGATTGTCATTTTGATCCCTTTTAGACGTAATCAGACACGATTGGGTCTTTGAAATATTAAATTCGACGAGGTTATTCTTATCCCAAGAGGAGACCCTCTCGAGGTAACCGTCCATTCTCTGATGCAAAGCCCTCTGAGCGGTTGGAGTTAGTATCTAAATATTTAGCAATAAAATGCGATAGTTTACGTAGGTACAGACTTATTTTTCTGTTTATAATAGGTGTGTACCTACTGACTTCAGCCAGTTGGCACGTTTGTACTGTGTTCACAATTTTAAAAGTTCAAAATCTACACTGGCGACGCAACCGACTCCAAAGATAACCCTGTCAAGCTGTAATAACTCTACCTCCTACCGAAAAAAGGATGTATGTTACACTGTTCTATATGTTACGCTATGAATGTGTGGGTGTATTTAAACAAATGTTTTGAATGACTTCAATTTTTTGAAATGATAAAATATTTTGTATCAACCGATCTCAATAGGTTAATGTCGTTTTTTTTTTAACTTGGTTACAAAATTTCGGCCTTGAAAAAGAAAAAAAAACTAATATGTTTCCATAATAATGTTACTTAATTTGTATTTCGGATATTTTTCAATTAACTCTCCAATTTTCCATCGTATTTTTTGTAATTTGCAGTCCTGTAGTCTGTACGTCTTATTAAATTTACATAATTGCTGAGGAATTTATGAGTTCGCCGTGAACACCATACATTCCATAATAAGTTCTTGTTCGGCCGACCCTTTCCTTTAAAATACCTTCGAACGACTTTCATACGAGTACCGTACACATGGCTTACTTTGCCCCGTAAGGCGTGGCATTGCTTTATTGGACAAAAAGATGAATAAATTGAACATCATTCATAAAAATGTTATTAGAGCTAACTCGGTGAGCTGTGTCAGATACTGGATCGTGAATTGAAAATAATCTAGTTCCACACGTAAGAAGACACAGTTTTACTAGTTCCACATCTTCCCGGAGTTCCACAAGTTCTTCAGGCTTTCCAAGTTTCACAACTTCTCCAAATTCTTCAAGATCCGTAGGTAATCCAGCTCTTTCCGATTTCCTTAAGATAAATAAACTCCCAATTTCTTCAAGTTTCCCAAGTATCACAATTCTCCAAATTCCACAAGATTCTCAAACTCCCAGATTTCCCAAGATTACCAAGTTTTACAAGATTCACAGCTCCTAGTTTTCCAAGTTCCCAAGTTTATCTAGTTCGAAAAGAATCCAAAGATCTATAAATTCACAAGTTCTCCAAGATAATGACAGAAATCCACCAGTTCGATAAGTTTCACAACTTCCACCAGTTCTCCGAGTAATTCAAATTTCACAAGATTCACAAGTTTCCCAAGCTTCATAAGTTCCCAAGTTGCTCAAGTTATACCAATTCCCTAAGTTCCCCCACGCTTCCTATATTTTAAAGTTTCACATATTCCTCTGAAAAATCATGTCCTACCCGAGTACCACTTCATGAAATGGAACGAATTATGTTAAAAAAAAAACAGTTTTCATGATGCTGAGCATAGCATAACGAAGAACATAAGAAATGCGACGTGGGCATGTTTCTTCATCCAAAAGTCTGGAATTCGGGTCTTAAATTTCAAATTCAGAAATTTGCTCTCTCAGTACAAATTCAAAATCAAACGGAATATATTATTGTTATAACGTTTTAAAATTGGTATAAAAACATTGAACCCGCCATATTGTATTGAGGTTATTCCATAGATATACCACCCTGGTTAGCCATAGACTACATATTAAAAAGAAGAAGGTTTGTTTGGGTAGAATATTTTCAAAATGGTAAACACAAGTACGTACTTACTTAAGAACTTTATTATTTAGATATATTTTGAAAACATAAATTTTTCAAATGTATGTTTCTTTCTTTAGAGATAGTAATAGTCGTCACAAGGCATTACTTTCACTGTTAAATAAATTGCGGCACCCAAACGATAAGCAAGAATTAACAACATCATAAGGCGGGGTACACATCAGCTAGTATTATGCTAAAGACTAGAACACACTGACAATAAATTTTAATTTTCAATTTTTAAATTTTAAGGAAGGATTAATGGTTCCTGAGCACACAAATAAATATGGACAAAAACGTTAGATTACATGATTCCTAGCTATTTAAATATGTGAAAAATTTATTAAAATAAAAAAGTTAATAAATATATTGTAGACTTGGCTAGCGGAAAGAAACCATTTGTATTAGATATTTAGGAAATATTATTTTATATATGCTTTTTTTTTAGATTTAAGTAGAAATAAATAAATAATCAAATGCTTGAGTCGGGCCATGTCAGAAGTCGGAATAATAGAAGAGAATGCATGAATGTGAATGAAGCAAGAAGTGTATCCCAAGATCGAGTTGTTTGGCGGTCCGTTTTCTCTGCCTATCCATGCGGCGAAACGGCGTGATGGTTAGATAGTTAGTTAGTTAAGTAGAAATATTTTTGAGTAAAATTGTTATGAAATATTTATGTTTCAAAGATTTACGTTTGACATACTTGTATGTTTTTATTTTATATATATATGTAAGCAACCTAGCTGTATTTTTAATATAAGGTTTTGAATTACAAGCATCCGTTATTCAAATTACTAAAAAGCAGTTATCGTAACTTTTTTGTCTCATATTTTGTAAAATTTCTTAAATTTAATAAAAAAAAAAAAAACATAACACAAATCTACATGGAACGCATTTGTGTGTATTATCTATTCAGTGGTGCAAAGTAACCCCCAGGGGCGAAGTAGGCCCATTTACGGTACGTTTAAAGTAGGCAGGGTATGTTTACATAATATAGAAATATGAAGGTCCCCCCTCACTCACACATCGCTGTCGCTGTAATAAATTAATGTTGAAAGCAGATTTATAGCCATAAGGCTGAGGTTTCAATTAAAACTCACGGTGTGGGGCGCTGCCTTTCTTATTAATATAATCGCTTCTAAAATATTAAATGTAAACTTGGAATGACAGTAATTATTATGTTCCAAGTTTCAATCAAAGTTTTGCCACTTTGCACGGCATTTTTAATTGGAATTTCTAACTAGTAGTTCTTACCCAGCTTTTGAAATCTTGCAATTGAAAAATACAGAACAAAGAATATTACGTGAATTAAAAGTCTATTTTTTTAATGTGTATTAACCTTGAAATTTCACAAATCAAAAGCTCTGCAAATTTCTTGACACCAAGCTCACGGTTCGTAATTTTCATCTGTATGTAAAAAAGTTTGCGAAAATGCAAAAACAGTCATCAATATCATATGATGGTTTCTTAAGTACGTTCGACGAATTTGATATCATAACTCAACGTTCGAGAGTTTTGGATACTTCGTCTAATAAAATATTTTGCTAATTTTAGAATTGAGTTTAGGGGAGAAATCTTGTGAAAGAAAGGTGAAAAAAAGTAATTGAAATGTTTTTAAGGTTACATTTCACAGTCTTTATTTCGACGTTACCATAGTATCTAGTCCAATTTGTGTGGAAAAGATAGATATAAACACGTGAAAACAAGCACCATTTTGCGAGAATATTGCTGCTTCCGACAAAGGGATTTCTGCTATATTCCTCTTTGCTTATCAATTTTACAAGGAAAAATAATAGGCTCAAAGATAGTTCTTGAAGAAAATGCCGACGCATTTTTTTTTTAAAATGACTAAAAAAGTATTTTCTTAAAAGAATTAGGAAAAAAATCAATAAAAAAAACAAGTTCACTAATAAAAAAATTATTGCACAACACATAGACTAATTTTCTAGTAATATCTATCTAAGTAATGTAGGAAGTTTAAAAAAAACACAAACAGAATAGAGCAATGATACAAATTTTAAAGTATAATACATATAAATCATTACAGAAAATGCTCAAGGAATTAAATATAAAAAGTGTTAAACAAAGAATTTACTATAACGTCTTAATTTTTATTCACGAATATTCTAATATTTTACTACAATCTTACTTTAGAGACAAAATACGTTACAACCGAGACTTCCACATACACCACACAAGACAGAAAGAAGATATTAGGCAGAGAAAAGAAATAAATCCCAACACAAAATTGTTTACTGTATACATGTATTAAAATGTTTATCTTGGTTCCCATTTAAATAAAAAATATACATAGATTGAGCATATTTAGTTATTATGTTAAAGTTATGTATTTAATACGTATTAGAAATAAGTAATATGTCAATAATATTTTAAAAATTACATGTTTATATTAAACCACATGAAGTGGACATATTTTAAGCTTAGAAAAAAAAATTGTGATCCCTGATCGATGTCTATTCAATTAATTTAAGATTTACTATCATACATAGGTATACACAAAAACTATGTTATTGCTAGAATGAAATGTTCATAAAAATAATTTAAAATATTGGAACGGAAATATAAAAACAGCTGTTCCATATAATTTGTAACAAGCACGACAAAGAGTGGCAGCAGAGAATGTTAATTTCTGAAGCACTATGCACTTATTATTTATGTTTTCACTTGTGCCATAAATGTAAAATTACTTTGTGTTGTCATTTTTAATAAAATGAATTAGAAGTGTTTTGTATAAACAACTATTTAATATATAAATAATATCAACTTCCCTCATTTCTTGATATTTATATAAATATTATAAATCCTTTAAGTTTTTATTTTCTTTATGCTTTCGCTCATCGAAGTAAATTTCTGATGTCAAGTGGCGCCTGGATCAACATGAATTTCGGCGCCTTTTGACATCTAAAATATATTGTAATAATAACGGAGGAAGCACTACACGTCATGAAGCGCTGTCACCAAATTTTTGCTGTCATTTTTTGCACAGAGCACCTTTCCTTACTTGTAATGTAATTTCCTGCACAGTATGTTTTGTTCTCTTTTTAGATTATGTATAATTTATTTAATACGTTGGTTGCATCGTTACACATGGCAGAATTATTAATTTCTGTTCTGTTCGCAGAATATGTATAATTTTAGTATGGCATTAACATTTCACAGGTTTTGAAAAACAAGAAAGCATTGCCGTCGACGACCTTTTAATATCTGTTTAAATTAGCTATCTACCACCATTTGAGACGACACATAGGAGATTAGGTTAAAAAACTACTTATTAATTTGAATAAACGCAGGTTAAATAATTATTCCCAGGCTATCTTAAAATTTAACCTTTAAAATACCATACATATAAATTGAACGAATCCCATATTGGAACACAATACGGTCATGTGTGCTTGCTTTCAAACACAGTTACACAGATACGTTCTCTTCGGATAGCTGCATTGGGTGTGTTTCGAAGTATTGTTGCAAGAATAGCGATAGAAAATGTAGCTGAAGGCATTCACCTAAATATGTAAGATTTTTAGACAAATTTAATACAAGTGTGTAAGTTGTTTGAGAATATTCACTTTTTTAATTACTCATTATTTTTATTGAGATTTAAAAAATCATTGAAGAAAATAATATTAACATAACCTAAATGAAACATAAAAACGGAAAAAAAACAACAGAAAATAAAAGATTTCAGTCGCATTTGGGACTCGAACTCAGGACCTCTGCCTATCCGGGGCAACCGCTTAACCAACTTAGTTAATAAGACCATTTCAATTTAATAATAATATTAAAAAATCTTGAATTTGAGATGCGATATCGATGAAGATGACATAAATTTTCCAATAGAAAATCATTTTAAAATTCTCCGTCTCAGCACCCGCATATGCTTAAATTTCGCTTGCCCGATTTCAAAGTTTATGAATTTTCCATTTCTCGCACTGCACAAGTCTATCCCAAAAACACAGTTTATTTTTCTTTTAAATTCCTTCGACATCACTTGTTTATTTGAAACATATATCGTGTGAACGTATTGTCAGAAATATTTGCAATAACTACAAAGGAAATGTTATCTAAGTCTCTTGTACTGTTTCTCGTTTGGTGTCTCTCGTCTATTTTGATTTTAGGCCCCCACATTCAAAATTTCTATGTACATATTACAAAATTCCGTTGAAAACTTAAAGTTTTTATGCACATTAAAAAATACATGTTTTTTTAAAGATAATCTCCATTCAAATGTCTAGTTGAAAAAGTAATTACATGAAATTCCTTCGATGGAAAACATGAAAAATGGAATAACACGCGTAGTTCTGTTACTTAAAAAGTTAAAGGTATGAAAGCGTTTCCTTAAAAATTACATAAGTCTTAAGATTCTTGTCTTTTTATTAACGTGTCGTGTTTTATTAAATATTTTTAAAACAATCGCCTACGCCCCAAGCGTTCTTTATATTAGCGCGCTCCTCCTCTCTTTCGTATTAACATATCTCCTTTTCAAACAGTGTACAGTTTCAGTTCGGAGGGAATTGCTGGATCTTAAAAAAAAAATTCAATGCTCTATTTTGTAGAATTTAGAGAACGTGTATTTTTCTTTAACGTATAAAAAAATTCCTTGATCAATAGCTAAGGTGGATGATATAATTCTATTAAAATTATTTATGCTCTTGCACGTTTCATTGATAAGTTTATTGCTTATTCTACCGAGATATTATAGTCTCCTTTTCCTTATTGCGTTTTTCCAGTGATTGCATTAACTACATTTAAAGCATTTTCAATTTAAGTGTATTAGATAATGGTGAAGTGAGTGGAAGATATTCTCAGTATCAGCTCTGGTGAAAGATCACAATTCAGAATCGAAACGTTGCTTGAAATACAAACTTGAAATGCAAGCATTATGAAGGCAAGTAGATATAAAGAACACAAAAAATGCAGACCGCCTCAGAACAGGAAACCTTAGTGAGGAGGATTCTGAATATATGCTATATGCATTATAATTACATATGTTTTATCTTATATACATTATATGCCTTATTCTTGTAGTTTATTTTAATTATTACTTAAGTATAATCGTGTACAAACTTTACTTAAATATAAAATGCTTTAGCCGTATTTGGTAAACAGATCTGAATACCCAGGTACTTTCCAACCTTCCTCTTTCTCTTCTTCTTCCCCTTTCCACTGCCTTCATCCTCATAACATACTACAATTGTTGATTTCATAGTCCAACTGACTCCAGACAGTGCAGAGCTGGTGGGACACTTGGGATTCTTAGCGTAATATAAATTAACTTAAAACTACACTGCTTTTTTCTTCAAACATTTATTTAAAGTCAATTACAATTCCTGATTTCATAACTTCTCCACATCATCTCTACACACAGTTTCTCTATTTTTATTGTTATTATTAGACATAGATTCATTAGTTAAGGGGAACGGCTGCTCTTCCTGTTTCATACATAACTTAATTTTGAATTTGTGGCCAAAATACCCATCCAAACTGAATGACATATTTAAAAAAATTAAAGGTTTAGTAAATATGTAGTACGGATGAGAAGTATTTTATTTATTTTTGTTTTAAATTATGAAGTATATATATTTATAGAAAAAATAATAATTTTCATGATTGTAGAGGCAACTTAGAAAATTATTTTCGGGTTTATTGTATTAAAAAAAACATATTTGCTATATAAATATGATTACGTATATAAAAATATAAAACAAAACATACAAAAAAAAATCTTTTTTCTGGTCGATATATTAAATTATGTACGGAAAATTTGTGTTCCAACGTAAATTAGTCGTTTTTAATTTAATGTAAATTCCACCATGATGGTTATTTTAAGATTTAAAAAAATTGGGGTAAAACTTTTTTTTTAAAACCGTCAGCCCCCAAATAATTGTTAAAGGTGCCTCTAAAATCGCGAAAAATCAATTCCTTTAATGGCCCATATTCTATAATTTAAAACAAAAATAAATAAAATACTTCTCATCCGTACTAGATATTTACTAAACCTTTATTTAAAAAAAAATATCATTCAGTTTGGATGGATATTTTGGCCTCAAATCCAAAATAAAGTTTTGTGTGAAACAGGCCGCGCAGCCGTTCCCCTTAAGAAGCATTTTCACCTCAGACAAAATTAATAAGATATTGTATAGACATACGTAATATGTACTTTAACAATGTATATTTTAATATACCAACCTTATCATTTGTAATTAAATGTACTATGCATGTCTAATTAAATTAAATAAATAACAAGTAGAAAAGCAATTAAAATATTTTTTCAAAAAATGTATATAAAAAGACGAAAATAATAGGACAGATTCATTTTGAAAGGGGTTTAAATACTATTCAGTCTCTCCTAATAAGCTGAAGTAGAACAAATTGCCTTTGTGTCAATCCGGTGTCTAAACAAATGTAGTTTCTAAGCCATTAACAAAGCAAAAGTTAAAATCCCTTCATTAAGTCCTAAGTAGGTGTTGTTGTTCAACGGGATTTTAATCCTTTGTGACTAGATGACAAAACGAAGGCTTGATAAGCCGACTAAAGGGAGGGGAATGAGGTGGGAACTGTAAATATACAAAATGATGTACTCCTCTCATACGTGCGATCGGCCTGGTTTTTTTTCCTTTCCAGAGACATCCAAAATGGTGATACCAACGACAAATGCTCTTTCTAGTTGAAATTTCATTATTGGAGATGAAAGGTACGCTGCTGCACTACAGTTGCCGACTCAGCTTTACAGATCTCACGAACACAGAAAACCTTGTGCTGCATAGTAGACATTTTACTCACAACTGACGCGAAATGGCTGCTTACTCTAGCGGTAGTTTACGCGATTATGAGCCTTCTAGCGGTGGTATTCAAAACCTTTGGACCTCCTCTTTCAATTGCTATCTAGGTCATTCATATATAGCCCTGTACTATCATAATGCTACTCATACCACATTTTACCGCCAAATACTGAGACAAAATTCTTACTTTAAATTAGAAAATTAATCTTGAAAATTAACAAAGTTCTCTAGAACCACCCAGTGGCACCAATGAATTTGCTCAGATATATCGCACGGACCAAACATTTCGAAGATTTTAACAATACTATATATGTAGATAAATAAATAATTGTAATTATCCTTATATCCAACAAATGCCTTTTTTATATTAATTATATATGTACCTGTTTACAATAATCAACCCCTCGTACTGTATGATGATGGTATTCCGTACCTTAACCTGGAGGACTAAACATTTGTCAATTTGACTTATATTACATTTAACCCTCACAAAATGCATTTTTTTTATTTTCAAAGATTTCCAACGTGGATGTTATTTTATAAAACAACTCGTTTAATAACAACTGTTTTATAAACGATAAAAAATATGTTAAACAAGTGTGTTATTTGTAGTATTCATAAAAAAATAATAACTTAAGGCCATAACTTTTCGAGATCACAATTAACGGTATCATAAATTGATGAAAACAAAAGTTTCTTTTCTTGTTCCCTATAAGTAACTTAAAAAAGTTAATTGCGTAAAGAGGCTTAGAGCAGGGTATACGTTCAGTATTAACGTTCCTTTAAGTGGTTTAGCCGTGTTTGATGACCAGATCTGGAGAGCCAGGTAATTCTCCACCTTTCTCTTCCCATCTGCTTCCTCTCCCTACTACCTTCAGCCTCACAATATACCCCAATTGGCGATGCCATAGTCTCACTGGCTCCAAATGATTGAAGGCAGCTGGGATTGTCAATTTGACGGTATATTATTCAAAAATAACTAATGAAACTCAATAAATATGCAAACTTTTTATTTTCATGAAGATTTCCAACTTGTGGATGTTATTTTATAAAACAACTCGTTTAATAACAACTGTTTTATAAACGATAAAAAATATGTTAAACAAGTGTGTTATTTGTAGTATTCATAAAAAAATAATAACTTAAGGCCATAACTTTTCGAGATCACAATTAACGGTATCATAAATTGATGAAAACAAAAGTTTCTTTTCTTGTTCCCTATAAGTAACTTAAAAAAGTTAATTGCGTAAAGAGGCTTAGAGCAGGGTATACGTTCAGTATTAACGTTCCTTTAAGTGGTTTAGCCGTGTTTGATGACCAGATCTGGAGAGCCAGGTAATTCTCCACCTTTCTCTTCCCCATCTGCTTGCTCTCCCTACTACCTTCAGCCTCACAACATACCCCAATTGGAGATGCCATAGTCTCACTGGTTCCAAATGATTGGAGGCAGCTGGGATTCTTGAGCGGTACTCGCATTCAAAAAATGCTCTAATGAAACATAAATAAATATTAAACTTTGGCCCAAATGACACATTTTCCTTGCGTTCCCCGCAGACTGGAGTAAAAATTGTGTCGTATATAGATAATGGACTCTTACCCCCTGAGTTAGTACAAAAAACTAAGTACATCATAAAATGCACGCAGTGTTAGTCGAAACGACTAACATTAATCTTTCAGGGTTAAAAACTTTAAAAAAAAACAATACACTCGACAGATAATCTCGGTATGTGTGATCTATACCGAATTGAAAAAAAATGTCACCAACTCACATAAGACCTTTCGACTCCAGGCCCTACACCAATAAAAAAATGATTAATTGTTTAAGAAAGTATTGGATTTTTGAAGCTAGGAAAATTTGGTTTTTATCTTCAGTGTATTGGTATTTTCTTATATTTAAGTACTAGATTATCGCGTTGAATATTGCGAATTTCAATTTATTTACGTGAAAATAGCAAAGATGGCTTAAAAAATTCGCGTTATCGCAGTTAGGAAATTTTTAGGTATCTATTTATAATAAATCATGCAAGTTATGTATAAAATTTTACCTGTTTCCTATCCTGTCCTTTAGTATTACCATTTTTCAGTTCATTATACGGCTTTTAAACAGAAAACTTTGAAATCGATGCCTTTCTTGCATGTGGTGCTAAATTTAAATCAAAAATCTTTCTTCAAATGAATCAATCAAGCAAGGAACGTGTTATAATTAATATTTTGATTAATGACAGCCTCTTGCTGAAATTATTTTCCATCTTTACCTACCTACTACGCTACTAGTATGCCGTGTCAACGTAGAAGCAGGCAGAGAGAACAAAACACTTAACGTGAAGTGCTGACACAGCTCTCTATTCATCCACGTGTTTACGTAGTAATTACATTCAGATGGGGAAATACAATTCCATTGAACACAAGGCCATCGGTTTGATAGAAACTTGCATATTTAGCACTAGCTATCGTATACTGTGTGGTTGTCAGGGTTATGGATGATTTGGATTGGAGTATAGTTAATGTAGTCCTTTTTACGATATGGTGAAGCGTTCTCCCGCCGTGCCAGTTGTAAAAGTAGCGCTACTGCAATCTGGCGGTAGAAAAGCGAACCAAGCGTTAATCATCGCTCCTTTTTACTGACATTTTGGTGAAACGTATCTACATATAAGAAAATTTATACATTAGTAGCTGATGTGAACCCGGCCTTGCTAGAGGTTTTTTTTTTTAATAAAGTGATGAAGTTGTGAATTTTTGCTTGTCGTTTGGGTGCCATAATTGATTTGATAGCGAGAGTAAGACCTTGTGACGACTATTACTATCACTCACTCCAAATTCCAAACATTTATTTTTTCAAAACGTATCTAAATAAAAAAACAGTAACTCAAGTAGGTACCTACTTGAGTTGTCCATTTTGAAAATATTCTACCCAAATAAATCTTCTTATTTTGAACATGTATTCTGTGGCTAACCAGAGTGGTATATCTATGAGCTAACCTCAATACAATATGGCGGGTTCAATGATTTTCATACTAATTTTAAAACGTTATAGCAACAATTTTACATATCGGATTTCATTAAAACTACCCTCTAAACCTTTCCGACACTGATAAGAACAAACTATGCTATTTTCAGCGAAACCGGTCTAGTAATTTTTGAGAAAATCTTGGACAGACAGACAGACAAGTAGTGCTACCAAATATCTATAATCGATATGAGCTTCTGACATACTACACTAGCGACTCTAGCGGCCCGGGATGTAAGAATTAGTTTTTTCATAAAATGCTTTCAATAGATATAAATATTTATTTCTCCTCTTAGCATATATGTAAATATTTAAAAAAAATGGTGATAAGAATTTTGATATATTAAGTCAAAAGAAGTAAATAGTAAAATTTTGAAATTTATCCAAAATTTCATACAATTTATTACAATTTATAATTTATAAGTATTTTATTCCTTTTCTAAACCACCAAACCGAGCGCAAGGGGCGAACGGAAAGGATTATATTTGTTACTACAAACCTAATAGCCGCTTTAATATTTTATTACAAATGAGCAAAAAAGCAGCAGTCATATTTAAATTACCCAATATTTACTGTATGATTATTGATTCCTATAATTTATTAGGAGTATGTTTCAGTGAAAATCTGTTAAACATAATCTTAGAATTGTTTATATTTAGATAGAAAGGGACAAAAAGCGAACAGTTTTTACCACATTTTTATTGAAATTTCAAATATACACGAATGCAAAATGTACCTGTATAATTTCATATTAACACATCATCAAATACAGAAATATTAGATCATTATTAGATTTTATTAAATATTATATTTAGAATTAGATCACAGAACTTGATCACAGTATTTGTTACAGTGATTAAAATGCTATAATGAGGTGAGAGTTACACGATACTGAAGCGAGGAGAAATAAATTAAGTTGTTACTTGACCGGGACACGAGAAAATAAAGATTTTCTTAAGGCAATTGAGGATTATACGAGTATAACTTGAGTTCTTACGTTATCTGCTTATATAATCTTTTGAATCAGCGGTTGTTAAATGGTCGGTAGGTATGTACCGGCAGGGAGCTACAATACTCTAACGCATTTGAACCCTTCTAGAACCATTCAGAATCATGGAGCTAAACGCTCTGCCACGGAGATCTTAACCTTCACAACACCTTGGTTAATATTAAATTATCTAACCTTTTCATTTGTGACAATGCCTTCCTTGGGGCTTACTCCTGTTAATATTATAAAGAGCAATGTCATTCCGGCACTTTGAACTGACGCTTTATCTTAATAGGATAATTCGAAAGGAAACTGATATAAACGAGGTGAAGTTAACTGACATTTTCCTTCAAAGTACGAATTAGCTTGTCATATTGTAACCCGGTGGTTCTGAATTTACCATTTCAATTTATAATACGAAGAAAATTAATATTTAACTAGTATTTTTTAATCCCTTAAATAATGAGTCGTTTGCATTTGGTATTGTGCCTCTATTATATTGTATATTTTTCAATCATTTAGCTTTGTATTAACGTTTCATTCCACTAATTTTACAATACAATACTACACACTTATAAAAAAAAACTTGTGTTGATATGTTTGTGGTATTTTTAGATAACGGATTCATAAGGGTACGCAGTATAAAACGCCACACCCTTCGCCTTAAGGCAGATATATCTATACAGGTAGTTATAAAAAGGTAGTTATATAAGGTATATATATTTATACAGGTAGTTATAAAAAGGTAGTTATATAAACTCAAACTTAATGGTGAATGTGCTATTTTGGAGCCTTTAATAGCTGAAAAGATATGGTTGTATAACCATGAACGTTGTACCACAATCGCAATCCGCAAAATTAGATTTCGTGGCTGCCGAGAAAGGCGCAATAGGAAATAACATTTGACGAGAAGATCTTCTGCTTTCACGGCGACCTGAGTTCTGACCTCCAGTTCACGGAGCAGATCCGGTGCATAATGCGGTCCACGGACGTGCCCGAAAAGGCTGCTCTGCGACCTGCTGTGGTCCGACCCCGACAAGGATACCACCGGCTGGGGCGAGAAATAGACGACATGCTGATGTGCTCTTTCCAGATCCTGAAGCCGGCCGACCAGCGCCACCTGGCGTACGGGCAGACCAACACCAAGCGTCCCGTCACCAACAAAGACAAAGAAGATTGAAAGAAAGGATCAGCCACCGCCCAACTTCACATAACTCCTATCATTTGTATTAGCGTCTTGCAATATATCGTAAGGAATAAATACAGTTAGCTTATTTTTTTTTTTCAATTAAACATGTATGAAAACTTAGACCAAGCCGTATTTAATTTTGATAATCTAACTGCATCTCTTTATATGGTCTATAAATAATGTGTAATGATAGTGTCCAAAAAAAAATGTCATAGATTTAATATAGGAATAATGGAAGAATAGGAAGTAAGATTTGTACAGCGCCCTTGAGGTGATTTTTCACATATAAAAATCATCCGATTATTATTATTATTATTATAAGGCAGTTATATCTATACAGGTAGTTATAAAAATGCGCTAAATATCTGAAAAAACCCTTGATTGAGAAACGGGCGGTCCGTTTGATAGATTCGCCTATCTTAACAGACGGATTGCAATCTTTGGAGAACAGACGTCAGGTGGGAATGCTGTCCTTGTTCTACCGGTATTTTAATGGAAGATGCTCTGAGAAACTAGCGCCATTGATCCCCTCGGCACCGGTGCATAGTTGGGAAACACGCCAAACGCGCACCCAATATTTGCACATGGTTGACATTTGTCACATGAAAACGGGTCGCTTCTACAATTCGTTATTATGTCCAACAGCTCGGCTGTCTGACGGCCTCTTTGTTTCCTTCCTCCTACAAAATGGGATCTCTTCAAGACCCGAGTTCACTTTCTATCCTCTTAAAGACCCTCCATACAGCATCCCTAAATATGATATACGCCTCGAGGGAAAATATTTCCCCCAGGGCTTCCTAAAGTAACCGTAAAAAAAATTATGTGTCCAGGAAATATGTTTACGAGGCATAGCTGCATGGGTTGAGGTAGCTATAACCTTTAACAATTTTAATTATTAATAAATATAATGTATCCACCATAAAATTAATCACAGTTTAATAGAATTTACACCCCCAAAACTTTACAATAAACCAATTATAACTCCGAGCAAGGCCGGGTATGATACGTTAGGTAGAAATATATACAATGCAAGCATTTCGAAAGAAACTAGCTTACCGTGCCCAATTTATTCAGAG
Organism: Halesus radiatus; assembly: GCA_022606495.2. Lineage (NCBI taxonomy): Eukaryota > Metazoa > Arthropoda > Insecta > Trichoptera > Limnephilidae > Halesus > Halesus radiatus. Next base: position 65,765 of record JAHDVE020011299.1, on the reverse strand, counting down.
TTCACGGTTTTACGTTAAGTTTATACAAGAGAATAGTGTTACCTGGCTGCCTTGAGCTACATTCGAGACATGAATCATTAGATACGCTAAGATTGAAGCCAGCTGCATACAATTTCCTGCACTAAATCTCCCTTTCTCCCCTTTCCGAGACTTTAACCTCTATTTGCCAACCTTCCCCGGTTTGCGTTTCCTCCTTTTCTTTACATCTTTAGAATCTTCGTATCTGCCGTGTCAAGCGTCAAGAAATAATGGGTTCAAATAATAATCTCTCATATTCTTGTGGAATTGAGAGTGGCAGTTGGTATGATTGTTAAAACGAATAAATGTTACGCTTTTAAAACACGAGTTCTTGGCATATTTTTGTACAGAAAAACAGATGTTTTGGCACCTTAAATATATATTTGTTAACTACCCACCCTTTCCTACCCGTTCCAATACCTATTGTCACGGGAACAAGAAAAGGCTGAGAACAGTTCGATCTCAACGCTCGTCGCGCGATGACAAGGGAGTTCACCGCCGCGATTCGGAGCAGCTGGCCAATTCTGGATTAGTGAAGTTTTCAGTGAGGTAAACTAAGTGCTAAGAGGATATCCACGTACCAAGGAAGGCCTATTCAATTTCAGTGGCATCCTCCTGTATTCCTTTCAGTCTTTCCTTCACCTCTTATTTTCTCATCTGGTTCTCCAGATAAACTTCGCCGCCAGTCCAGAATTTGGGATTCTTTCAGAGCTATCGAAACAGCAGGTAATGGTGGACAGTAGTTCCAAGTTTTTTAGTCTTCGTTTTTTTTTTTTAAATTTATTGTGAAATTGGTATGGCAAAACTACCGTTAAGGGACTGTAATTATTAAAATAATGTATGATCTCGGATGGCACGCGATAACAACGGCCTTTTACATTCAAGGTTTACTACAACATTGGGGTGTCGAAAAAATTGTTGAAATACTTATTTATTAACAAGATCTTCGTGGTTGAGTGATTACGATCTTTATTTAAACCACCATTCAATATGCACGGTGTTAAGAGATATCATTTTACCTGACATTTTTTGTAATTTTCCAACAAATTTTTTTTTCATACATCATCACTGATCAATCAGCCTAGTAACCCCCCAACTTCAAACCTCGACCCTCCCATTTAAATACCTGCCAAATTTGTATGTTTTTAGGTAAATAAAAAAAATTAAAATGTCACCGGAGACAAAAATTTCATTAATATTTTTTACTTCAAATGAGGCCAGGAATCACTGGTTAAAGTAAGCCAGGCACATTTATCAATATATTTTTGTCTCTTTAATCTTATTCCTCTCATACCAGACGTGTTTCGCACGTTTGTTATAATAGTATCTTAATGAAAAAAAATAGGAAAAAAATATACATATTACTGCGCGCGTTATCATCTTCGGGGATGCTGAATTGAGAATGTTTTATGGAATTGAGTGAATCTGGATCTTGTAGACGATCATGTTGTGTGAGTGAAGAAACGAGATGTTGAGGATAAGATAAAACTCATTTCCTGCGCAAAATATCAACAACGTCTGAGGCAGTTCCAAACCAAAAAATAATTTATTTAGCTATCAACAATGAAAACGCAATCAATTTCGACCCTAATATTTTTTTCGAACCTTTGCATTAATGTTTAACCATTGCTTGATACTTGCTCGCACTTGTCTATGTCATGCGTCGCACGCTTCGCAAAGTCAGGACGGAGCTAATCACGTAAAAATCTTCAGCACGAGTATGACGTGTCGAGGCTGTGCATCGGCGTCAGAGGGATTAAATACGCTAGTTATTCGAAGCACTTTCCATTGCAATATCGATAGAATGGACTCAATGTTTTCAAGTGTTTCTCCCAAATATGTATTTTTGCCAAAAATATCAATGTCTTGGAACACATTTCATTGAAATATTAGTTTAACGTAGGAACGCCTACAAAAAAAATTTCAAGTCTTTTGCAGTCCCTAACATTCAAAATATCTATGCTAAGAATATTTTAATCAAAACATAAAAAAAAAGAAACACTAAAAAACCAAAGAAACCTAATTTTCATAATACAAGAGATAACCAGAAGGACATTATGAATATACCCAAAGTTGAATCTGCCTTTGGACAAAGGATCTTCAAATATCTCTCCAGTAACCTCGATAATTTACTTTCACCAGCAATAAAAACAACGAGAAATGCAAATGATTTCAAAAACCTAATCAAAACCTAAATCAAGGAAAAGAACGTCGTAGGAATTGAATTTTAAATAAATCCTAGCTGCCTCAGCACAGGAACCCCCTAGTGAGGAGGAAAATGAAAAACATCCCAAATTATCTTATTAGCCTTGTATTTTGTAATTATGAAATTAAAAAAAGAAATGTATTGAAACTAAATAAAATAAAATACAGACATATAATGACAATATTCAAAAGGCTATCCAATCCACCCGATGATAGTTTGCTTTTTGGAGTCACGACAATGCCAATGATTAGAAACGTTTGGATTATATGAGATTCTTTCTATGTTTTCACACACATTCTTCAGATGCTTATTCTTGATAAATATTGTGCGCAATATGACTAGAAAAATATTACGGGAATTTTGTGATGAAATTTCTGAACTGAAATATCATTTTTGCGTAATATCAGTAAGCTCCATTGGCTCCGGGCAGTATTAGGGAAGCCTAATTATGGAAAGAATTAAGATAAAAGAAAATGCACGAAGGGAACGAAAATGAGGAATCGATATATGGAATATTCAGAATTAGTTAGTTTAGATACAAATCTGAAGCCAGTTCAAGCCATTGTCTGTAACTAGGAAAAGGTTTTTTTTGTAAGCATTATCTTATTCATATTCATATTTATGTCTAATTACAGTTATTGATTGATAATTTTAATACATCAAATAGAAGAAGAGGATAAACACTCTAATAGATTTTTCACTTTATTTTTTAAATGAATACCGCACAAGAGTCCCAACTGCTCCCAACCGTCTGGAGCCAATGAGACTATGGCATTCCCAATTGGGGAATGTTGTGAGGTTGAAGGTATGGGGAGGGGAAGGAGAAGGGGAAGAGGAAGGTGTGGAAAATACCTTGCTATTCAGATCTGGTCACCAAACACGTATAAAAGCCATTTCAAGCAACGTTTCAATTTTGAATGGTGGTCTTTCACCAGGACGATACTGAGAGTATCTTCCACTCTGGAATGTGCTCAAAAATACAATATATTATTTTCAAATGAATTAATTGTGAAACAGCACAAATTAATGAAATAAAATTTACTTGCGCACGTCGGGATTTGAACCCTCGACCATGGAGGCCGTACTATCGAGTATGTTTGATAAAATGTAATTATATTCCGTGGAAAGAAATGGAGGAGGCTGTTGACTATGCATATTATAATTTTTTAGTTTTATAATATTTTAAATGAAATGAATACCTTGATTTTTGATCGAGGCTGTGATATGTAATTTTAAATGCACTTATTCAGCACTCAAACAGATTAACGGTAGAGTCGAATTCGATTCCTTCTTCTCTGTAAATTGTACAAATTATAAATACGCACAATTTTTTCACAAAACCATGAAAGTAAGTACTTATTGGAAGTACTCGTTTTTATGATACATAAAAAAACATTATCATTTTTTTTGCGTTTAATTCGTAGAACTCCATTTAATTTTTCTAGAAATTTATTGTAAATCATATTTAATAATCTTGTTATTCAGTTCTGCAAGTATTTTAGTTTTTATTATTGTAACAGCTGTTTCGGCGTTGAAGGCAATTTTTAAACTGTGGTTAATCCATATTGCGACGAATTACTCATATGATTTTATTTACTCCCTCCTACTTCTAATAGAATTAAAATTCTCTATTCTATGATACACATACATTTATTTATAAGGTGTTTTCCCCGTATTTAATGAAAATGTTTTCATAATTGATTTATTTAAATTTTATAATTTGTTTTGGTAGTGTGAACATACTGAGAAGTGAGGAATAAATAATTTTCCTTACTTTATTAATTAATGTTATATTAGGATCACTCGTTTGTTTAATACTTTCCTATATGTAAGAGTTAGGCCCGTTGTTATCAAGCGGGACGTGATTATTTTCTAAGAGATATTCTACAAATTTTGAAGAAGTGCTTTTATTATTATATTATCATATATGTTCTTTGAATCAAGTTAAGAAACCCTTCCCGTCTGCCCGATACAGGTGGCGTTAAAGGCGCAATAATGAAAACTAAAATACTTGCAGAACGTAATAATAACATTATTAAATTTGATTTACTATAAATTTTTAAAAAAGAACATTAGCTTTTCAGCGTGTATATCACAACGAAGCTTTCAAATCGTTGTTTACTATCCGTAGTAATATTTATTTATGTACGTTTGATGAAAAACAATATCTTACGTTCCAATTAAAACGATCTAGAATCTAAGTCCGTTTTACAAGGGATACAGATGACTTTAAGAAATAATCTCTGTACATAAGCTCCATGAGATTGTAAGAAAAATGCACTCACGATATTGTCGACAAATATGGTTTATGGTGCATGTAAGTGTTACGTCACCTTCAAGCACATTCAGGCATCCCGACAGCCCCTATTTGTGTAACACGTTTGTACTTTATGTTGCGTTATGTGCAGTTTGCATTCTATGTAATTTGCAATGTGCATTGTCTGCTCGTTTGTCAACGGTGCGGTCTATTGTAATATGTTGCTGCAGCAGAATTTATATTGACGTATACACTAAAATTCTCGATTCGTAGTAATTTATTGTTACATAAAAATAATGTTCTAGAGTATGAGCAGTTTAGCGGTGGGATTCAAAACTTTCGGACCTCCTCTTTCAATTGCTATGTAGATTGTAGATCATTCACATATCGTATAATTAAGGAAATATAACGGTGAGAAATTGAGTCCATCATTTTTATTAACTCCGTATTCCGTTATTATAATATATGTAAAAGCCCAGCTGGGCGTAAAATCAAATAAATAGATGACCAATGATCATAGTATACCTAAATATTATAATCAAATGACAAATGTCATAGAGCGTTAAGCTCCTTGAATATTGACCCGGAGCCCGCGATTTGCAACTCGTTCCAGAGTGGTGGATACTGTACGTACGTATTGCCCTTATGAGACATCATCCTTCCGAATCAAAATTATGGTTTTAAATGGATTTTACGTGTTAAGTGATCACATTGTACTTTCTATTCTCATCTTTTCCATTTCTTTTTTTTTTAAATTTATGTTGTTATTTTCAATAAAATTAAAAAATTTAACTTCAAAGTTGCACGTATAAAGCTCCCGATTTGAGGAAAGCACCTACTCGTTGTGTACTTCTATATTAAAACATACACAGCCTTATTTCGTTAGCTTCACCCCTAAATCGCTATACCGCAACGTTTGATGGTTGAGTTTATTATAACACGGGTGTTTTTTATCCGTCACGTCGACTGAAATGATTTTTCCAACCCTTTAAAACAAACAGACGTTTCACTAGCCGCCCAATGCAGATAGGTACGTCTTTGTATAGTACGGTGATTATTTCTATCAAAAATATTCCGACCAATAAAATGGGAATAGATTTTTCCGCACATACCACACAGATCATTCCAGCAATAGATTTTTTCGCACATTGAAAACTCTGACCATGACTCTTTTGACGTCGAATATTGCCAAAATAGCACGAGGAACACTGAAAAAAAATTCAATTTGGAAAAGAAGTAGCTCTATTCCTTTTTTAGGTTAAGTAATATATATTGAAAAAACGTTTTAGTCGATTTCCATGTATTTATAAAAAATATAAAAACCCCGTTCCCAAACTAAAAAAAGAAATCTGTTATACAATTTATCTGAGGAATTGGTCTGTGTTTGTATAATCGTCTGTGTATGTTCAGGATAATCTGCCTGCGTAATATGCTGTATAGAAATTACCGTTGTGCGCAATAATCCGTGTCCGGAATAAGCAGCGTGCGGAGTTTTTTTTATTAAAAAGAAAGATAAACATTCCCGGGTAACGAGTAACGTGACAATATTTGAAAATCTACTACCATTTCAGCAAGTAAAAGATATTGCTTGTGTCGTCATAGAGAACTAAGCCAGCCAAGGAATTGAACTCACGACGCCTTCGTGGGACTCAGACGCGATACCAACTCAGCCACTGCCCAGTCAATATGTGTATCTGAATGTTCGGAGCAATTTGCGTTCAAAATAACCAATGCTCGGAGTTTCAACCTGTGTCCGGAAAATTCTGAGATCAAAGTTCGTCATGTGGGGAATCATCTTGCGCTAGATAATCTGTGCGCAATTTTCATGGTCGAGCATCCTTTGTACACAGAGCCGCAAAATTTGAAAGTAAACAGCGAAATAACGCGCAAATTGAAATTAACTGCCTCACGGGCGGAGTGAAGTGTTGTAGGAAGGCACTCGCTTTAAATTCCCGGTAAAATGCTTTTTACTTAAGTGTCAACGCACTGACGCGGGTCTGGAATACGAGTTTAATTTTTGTTGAAAAATTTCTACATGAATAAACAGAGGGGATTTCAAAGAGGTCGGGCGTCTCATTTTGGTCATGTTATTATGAATATACCATATACGAATAATAACACGATTAAAATACCATCAAAGTGTTATCCTTTGCGCACTTTTGAAAATAATCCTTTCTCACTGGTGTAGATACATATTAGGATGTGTTGTGAGTATGCGGAAGTTTTTTGTTAAAGATAAATTTATAGAATTTACTTGGATTCCCAGACATGTTCTTTCAGATTCCTTACCACATCTATTTGATTTTTAATGGCTTCGGCACTTTTGTAAAGGAATGTTTTAGGTTGGTTAGATAAAGCCGTTTCAATGTCCACTGCCACATTTGCATTTCAACAAAGAAACGAGTGTAAACTCAAAATCATGCAAAACAAAAATAAAATTAAAAAAAGTCGTTCATCCAGAGATTTTATGTACGAATAACATTCGCAAAATATTGGCTGAAGAAAATTTAGTGCTTACTAGGGCGGACAAAGGAAACACAGTGATTATAATGAATAGAATGGACTACCAGTGTAAAATGGAAGACTTTGCAAAAAGTGATGATTTCGTTACTTTAACGAAAGACCCCACTAATAAATTTCAAACAGATGTTAAAAATGCAATAAAAGCTTGTAAATCTCGAATCTTCAAAGATGATTATCCTAACCAAAATAAATTTGTACAGTCTAATCCTAAAATTCCTAAGTTATACGGGTTTTTGGATATACATAAAAGCAATAAACCCATCAGACCCGTGGTATCATGTTGTGCTTCCCCAAATTTCATAATAGCTTCTCACATAACGAATGTCTTTAATAATATTAATGTGTTTTCCTCTAAGTATACGATCAAGAACTCCTTTGAACCGATAAGTGCAGTTAAAGACTTAGTTATTCCCAATAATGCCAAACTTATTTCCTTTGATGTAATTAATTTGTTCCCAAATGTCCCAACTACTGATTGCAAAGAAATAATTGTAGATATCCGAAACTCCTCTAATTTAGATATTGATATGATTAATGACCTGTCCCGCCTATTCAATATGTGCATAAACCAAAATTATTTCCAATACAACAACTGTATCTACCAGCAGAATCAAGGGCTTCCGATGGGCGCGCCGACGAGTCCACTGTTAGCAGATATTTTTATGAATAACTTAGAAATTAAGATTTTTAATTGCAATTCATCACTTTTGAATAATTTTCTTACATGGAAAAGATACGTAGACGATATCTTCTGTATCTGAACAGGAACAGATCGGCAACTGACTAAATTCCTTCTTCTTATAAATTCATTGCACAAAAGCATCCAATTCACTTTCGAGATAGGCAGTAATGCATCGATTAATTTTTTAGATTTAACACTAACTTCAACAAATAACAGAATTGAATTCAACATTTTTCATAAACCGACGTACACAGATATAACAATACATAACATGTCAAACCATCCGGTCTCACATAAACATTCTGCTTGTGCACCGGCTAGTAAAAATCCCACTATCATCTGTTAATTTCACGATTGAACTTTAAAAAATTAAACAAATTGTTCTAAATAATGGTTATTCCACAAATTTAATTGATAAAATCCTCAATAAGACACTTAAACTCATTTCAACAAATACATTTTTATTTAATACACCTGAAAATAATAATAAAATAATAAATCCCGTTCAATGGCGAAGAATCATATATATATCCAACTTTTCCTCACTTAGCACAAAAAAATTTCCTTCCCACATTAAACCCGCGTTCTATACTGATAACAATTTAGGTAAATTACTAAAAAATACTAAAGATAGAGAACATAAATTAAGCCACTCGAGTATTTACCAACTATGTTGTAATGATTGTCCATCGTTCTACATAAGTAAAACAACTAGAAATACAAATATTAGAGTCACAGAACATTTAAGATGCTTAAATAATAATAACTTCTCAGAATTTGCCAATCATCTAATTTCCAAAGATCACACTTTTAACAAGGACACAGGGGTTAAAATTCTTCACCGTAACAATAAAAGCAAAAAATTGGATAACTTAGAAGCACTCGGAATTATAAAATCCCTGAATAATAATGCTAGTATTTTAAATAACCAAAATAACTTATCTTTTAGTCCCATTCTTAATATTTTTCCAATAAATCGCTCTGTTCTTCCCGGAAATCCTACCATTACCCCTACCCATTTGCTTACCCCCCACTCCAACACCTAAAACTTATATGTCTTGTCAATATTCTATATCATAAGTTAGTTTTAATATTCTACTGATGAAGGAAGGGTGCTTCCGAAACCGGTAGAGTTTTAATAAAATAAAAGTGGTCTACAACAAATTTATGTGTTTTTTATTGTAAATTATGGCAAGCCACAAAGTTAATGCTTTTTACAAATACATAATTACTTTGTTTAAAACCACTATATTTAGTATTCTAGCCGTGTTTGGTGACCAGATCTGAATAGCCAGGTATTTACCCACCTTCTTCTTTCCGTCCACAATACATTCAACCTCACAATATTCCCCAATTGGGGATGCCATAGTCTCACTGGCTCCAGACGGTTGGAAGGAGTTGGGACTCTTGTGGGGTATTTCATATTAAAAAAATGTAAATATCTACAAGTTTCAGGAGCAAAGCTCTAAATTTTTTTAAATATGTCAGAGCCAAAGGAGATATTATTTAAAATGTTATGGATAGTCAGAACTCCGTGGCATTATACCAAATCATTTCACAATGTACCAATTTCTTGATTATTTTAATGTTGGAACATTTTGGATTGATAACGTTATTACATTTCGTCATCATACCTAAACTGAGTAATTGAAAAAAAAATCTAAAAATACTCTTTATGTATAATTGAGTTCTAAATGACGTTCCGCATGTTTGTTGAAACACCTAATTGATATCAGCTGACTAGAGTTGAGTGTTTTGATTTTTACGTGTGCCTTCTTATTTTTGTCATCCAAAATTACAAAAAAAAATCTTTTTAACAGACCAAAGGTATTTTTAATACGACAAATACGATCAATTTTATGAAAATCAAATAATTGTAAATATTCTAATAGGAGATGTTTAAAGAAAAGAAAAATCATAAAATCGCTCTTCTGCATATTTTATCATTTGTAAGTTATACAGTTTTAACAGCATGGCGACGATTTACAGCGGGTATTAAAAAAAAATTATATGCGAGTGACATGCTAACACTTCATTATTTTTTTTACAGAATATCTCATGAACTCTGTCAAATTAAAGAGTAATATATACTCAATTTTAATTATTAATTATTTTTATTGAGATTTAAAAACCTCACTTTAATATTGAATCATTGTAGAAAATAATATTGACATAACCTAATGAAATATAAAAACGGAAAAAATGATAGAAAATAAAAAGATTTCAGTCGCATCTGGGAAACGAACCCAGGATCTCTGCCTATCCGGGGCACCGCTTAAACAACTTAGCTAATGAGACCAGTTCAATTTATGCCATCTTCATCTACGAGTATATCATTAAAAAGATAGCTGCCAATAATATGGGATATAAAAAATGGAGAATAATATTGACAAATCTTGAATTTCAGATATGATACCGATGAAGATGGCATAAATTGAACTGGTCTCATTAGCTAAGTTGGTTAAGCGGTGCTCCGGATAGGCAGAGGACCTGGGTTCGAGTCCCAAATGCGACTGAAATCTTTTTATTTTCTGTAATTTTTTCCGTTTTCATATTTCATTTAGGTTATGTTAATATTATTTTCTACAATGATTAAGTAATATTAACATTTCACACAGTTTTATTTTATTTGTATGATTTTATACCTATATTAAAAACAATATAGAAAAATTGAATTTTGTACTTAGGTGCCTATATGAATAAATTAAAAAACATTTTATCACATTGGTAAATGACAAGTTTTTGACAGTACGTAATTATGTAAATAATTATTCTCAGCATTTAAAGTGGAATTCTCTTCCTGACTTTTGGAAGTTGGATCTCTCATCAAAACTTATACAAGGCGAAGTTAGAATAGTTTTACTTGGGTCAGGTCAGGTCAGGTGAGATTTCGTGAGATCAAGTCTGCTTAGATGAGTTTCAGGTTATTACAATGAAATTTATGAATAACTGGAAAGAGAATATAATATGATGTTGGAGGTTACCCAGTAGCAGGAAAAAATCATTTTGTTATTACAAAAAAAGCATCTAGCTTAAATGCACATTTGGAAAATGAAGCTATTAAACGGCCTATAAATACGTACAAAAGTTTATGGAAGGCAATCTTTTATAATTTTGTTTGAATCATTTTCAGCTCAATGAAATTTTTTTTCCCAAATTTTAATTGAAAGCCGTTCTACGCCTAATTTTAGAATAATTATTCATATTTATCAAACTAAATTATGTAGTCTCATTTTTCTACAATTCAATAGATTTGGATTAGTTAAAAATCTAAATTATAATGCGACCTGAAAACTGTTGCAATGACCTCAGATGGATATGCTGTAAAATTTTCAGAATCATATTTTTTTATATCAAAGGATTTTATGAAAGGAATGTGTTTTTATCATTCCTTATGATTTCCACAAATTTTCTTGAATAAAAACTACTAGATGTCTCTTAGTACGGCCAATATCTTGTTGATTTTTCAAATTCATTTCTTAAAATTGAAAAAAAATTTAATATAGAAATAACTAATTACAGAAATTTGTTTGTTTTATTATTGTTTTGACGCCAAATAATCTGGAAAAGAGTCATGGCACGCCAGACGCGACTGTTTCCCAAACACATTTATTATAATGTTTTATTATACCATTCCACGTGCGACGTAGTATAGAGTAATATGCGTAACAAGTACATGTACTTGTAACCACGGTGTTATTTATACGCGCAAACGTGGAAACATTCGATTCGAATATTATAATATATCTCACTTCTTAATGTTTCCTCCAGTCGAAGTTATTGCTTCTGTAGCCAAAAGCCTCCCGTTCCTACCCGCGAAGCCTTCCTCTCGCCCTCGCTGCCTTCCTCCACCTGTTCGGCTCCCTCGCCAGAAGCGGGGAAATCGTAAATTGTCTGCTTCCTACGCGGAAAGAGGATGGAAATGGACCCGTTTCATCATAACTTTCCATGGAGCACTTTCATCCTAGTTTTCTCCTTGAACATTTTGGCATTTAGCTATATGCAAAAAACAAGCAATACTGATGAGAGATTTCACTGTATCTACTTCTACCTGCTGAACTGGCCGCTAAGATTGACTATTTCGACGGCTTTCAAATACTTAAAGTATGAACATCTACATTTCCTGTACTATATATATATATACCGACTACTATAGCTGGTTTTCCACAATAGCATTACTATCTGAATAATGCCTTATATCGTACAATAGTTTAATTACTCTTATTATGTAGATATATTAAAAAAAATGAAGAAAACTTATTTTATTTTATTTTACTGTATTTTTTTTCAAATCTGTTTTTATTTTTTCTTTGAACGTGTAAATTTATATCGTTTTAAAGTGCTTTTTTTCTATATATGTACTTTTTTCACAATATGTAGGTAAATAACATAAACATATGACCAATGTTGACTACCATAATAAAGGAATGTGACTAGTTTGGTAGTCAAAAATCATGTGAATTTTGTAATAATTGATACCTCGGACAGTTGATATCCTCCCTGCATACTTACTTTACAAATGAGGAAGTATAGTGGAATTAGTCTTTTAGGGGGTCAACTGTCAGAGGGATTAACTGTCCGGGGAATCAACTATCAACTACCCGTTAAATATATTTACTCTCGGTTGGTGATGTTGTTCTGAAAAAAGTGATTTATGGATTGCTTTGTTTAATATAAAAGAGATTTTTGGTAATTTTTGGAAAAATAATGGAAAATACGGAGAACTGATTTAGTAAGATCAGGAAAAGTGATAGGATGTGGAGTAATCTTTGAACCAAGATCTTGACTAGCCGATTTTGTAATGTTGTCTGCAGGCATTCTACCTGCCTTTGATGTTTTTATTCCTCAGGATAACATAGGCCATAAATACTCATTAACAAAGTTTCATAAGTGAAAAAACTTAATATTGCGAGTACCAAAATATTACACTTTAATGTGGGAAAATCAGTAAGGCTGCTATAGGAGGGGTTCGAAAAGAATAGGGGTTGGTAAAAAAATTAGGGTAATGTTTTGGGGAAATGATGTAATAAGGGTAATTTGTCGAAAATAAACACGAGAGGAAGGCACGCAATAGCCAGAGTCAGGACAAGTGGATTTATAATCGCAATCAAAAGATTCGTGTTCTGAAAACACGCAACAAAATATCTCCACAACACAGGTGACCGAATAGATAAACGTGTACGTTGTTCGTTTAACATAATCAAAATTTATCTAACCTCACCTATCTTAATAATAATAATAATATTAATCGGATGATTTTTATAGCGCCGTTTTTGTGAAAAATCATCTCAAGGGCGCTGTTCAAATATTACTTCCTATTCTTATATTATTTTTATATTACATCTATTCTATGAAGTTTTTTTTTTTTTACATTTATTTCTCTTTTTGGACAGGCTATCATTACACATTATTTATAGACAGTTAAATTATCAAAACTAAATACGGCTTGGTCTAAGCTTTCATACATGTTAAATTGAAAAAAATGAAGCTAACTGTATTTATTCCTTACCTTATATTGCAAGACGCTAATACAAATGATAGAGTGATTGTTTCCATTATGTTCAAGAATGTATTTAAGCTAAGACAATGAATTATTATCCACGCATTTTGAGGATAGATAACACAGAATACTATTAAAAGGTGGAGCGGCGGGGGAGGACTGGGGCCGGGGGACTGATCCATAGGGCCCTCAAATCTTCTTTGTCCTTATACCTTATGCAGTTTTTTTAATTTTGTTTTCGCGTTTCATTTAGGATTAGTTAGTATTATCTTTTTCGATGATTTAATACGGATCGTTTCAATCTACCTGTAGAAACGACAAAATAAAGTGGGTCGTTGTTAAAATAATTAATTTTCAATGACTACCTTAAAATTTTACTTGCAATACCGACCGCCAATATAATAACTGCCACAATACTGGCATGTTCCTAGGCTAATGGTAGCAAAATTCAAAACACCCACAATAAACTGTTATACTAAATAAAGAAAAATAACGTACCGAACTAGTCAACCTTACGTTGTCTAACCTAACCAAACCCTGTCTAACCTAATATGGTTCGAATTTATCTAGAAATTAATCTTGTAGTCATTTTAATATTTTTTCAGGATACAATACAACATTAATGTCCGTTATTCCCAACTTTTTGAATGATCAATCTGAGGCACCAATCAGCCAATAATAATAATAATAATAGTTGGATGACTTGTATAGCGCCGTTTTTGTGAGAAATCACCTCAAGGGCGCCAAGTGTTGAGCATTCACTTTGTTTGCTAGTTTCCAAGCAATTTTTTATAATAAATTGTCTATGGAGGTGCTCGCCCACTTCCGTAGACTAAAAGATAGTGCCCGCCCACTTTCATAAAAAATAAAATAGTGCCCGACCACTTTCATAGACTTATGACATTTAACATTTGACGTTTCTCTTTCATGAAAAATAAGACAAAACGTAACGTATAATAAGTAACATCTGTTAGGTTCTCTTCAGTTTTATTTAAAACACACAACAATCATATTTTGACATTCGAAAACGGAAATAAATGTTTGGCATTCAATATTTAAATAGCGATAAATAGAACGCGAACGAATAATGACGTTTGATATTTCACTGACATTTGTTCACCCTATTGATACTTTTTATAATAAGTCCTCTGTTGAGGGGAACTTAATCCACAAAAATCGTAATCCTAAATTGATCGTAAATTTGATCGAGTTTCGTTGAGAAGAGCGTATTTGTGCATTTGAACAAAGTTGAATCAAAATTTCGACTCAACAGTTACTCAGTAGGGGTGAGAAGAACGGCCGTAAGAATAATCAGCTTTGGAATGCACGTATGTTTCATAGTTGTTTTATTTTTATTTTTATCTGAATATCACACAGGAGCCCAACCATCTGGAGCCAGTGAGACAATTTTGGGGTATATGGTGAGGCTGAAGTTAGCGAGGGGAAGGAGATGTAAGAGAAAGGTGAGGAAGCACGTGGCTGTTCAGATCTGGTCAAAAAGCAGGACTAAACTTATTTTAAGAAACGTTTCGTTTCTGAAAGGTGGTTTTGAACTAGGGCAATACTGAGAGTATATTATACTCTGAAACGTGCAAATTATCCATTAACACGGTGTAATAAATTCAAATGATGAAATTGTATGTACTTAGCTCATATTGGCGAATACAACTTAACTTAACCATTTTTTTCTCTAACCTGGGGCGCTATTCCCGTTATTTTTAAGGAAGATTCCTTACGTTTTTCCTTAGGGTTAAAGACTTCTTGATTAACTGCGGAATTCCGATGAGACATAGTAAAAAGATCCTAAATAGATTGTCAAGAGATTATTTGAAAGCACAAATTGATGTAATATCTTCAAGTGACATAAGATTTTAACTAAAACTTTTACAAAAAATTACATTATATTATAATTAATTTTAATACATTTTTATTTTTTTTACATACATACATTATTGTTTTTAAATATCATAAATAAGCCTTCTAATGAAGAATCACGTTTTATAAAAAGGTACCTACCTCATTAAATAGTAATGACCTTTTTGTGTCTAGTTCTAAAAGTGATTTGAATTTGTGCCCACCGAGGAGGTGGGGGGGTATTCCACTTATTTTTAAAAATTGGTTCCAATTCCAAGTTTAGGAACATGGACTCGATTCCTCGGACTCGGTCTTTGTTCCTTTCGGTCGGCATAGGTCTGCCGTTCCGGAATCAAAAATCTTCCATATTACACTAATAAATAGGGACGCCTTTCGTTTCTGTCTCCAATTCAAAACCTTTGCTGTTCCTTAGTATGAGTTCGAAACGATTGAATCCGGATTTGCGAACTCGGAGTGAGTCCACCGCCTTCGGAATCGAATTCATTGGACTCGGCCGGTCGTACCGACTCTCTTAAATGCCCTGCTTGACGTGAATTGTCAAAAATGTTAACACCTATATAATGTTTAATAATGTTTACTAGCTAATTATTTTTAAATAAAACATAACTTAATTGGTAAGATAATTAATATTTAGTTTTTCTCTTGTTAAAACATCTCAAATATTGACAATTTTTATTAATTAAACTGACAGCTGTCATACGAGAGATCAGTTAAGTAAGAAGGCTTTAACCCTAAGAAAAAAGTTAAGGAATCTTCCTTAATCCTTACGGGGAAAGCGCCCCTGGTCTAACCTAATACTGGACCGAATTTATCTCTATGTTGGATTGAAGAAACAAGTTAATCTTATTTTTAGCTGCAATATCTACAATGGATAAATTACCCCTGATATAAAAAGACAATTTGATTAGCCGATCTATTAGTGGGTATATTGATTTTGATTATTCATTTTTTTTATAAAATTTTATGGTTTTGATATTTTTATATTAACAGTTGTTAAACGAAAAAAATTGAATTAATTTCATTAAAATGACACCTTAAAATAATTACGCATCTGTTGAAGAAATAATTCAATATTAATTAACAAAAATACCATTTTTTGCTACCTCCATAGCATTCTGAACACATCGGTTTCCCAGTGAAAACTTCGGTTAGGCAATCGCGAACGACTTTAAAATTTAAAAATCTCATGTACCAACGCTTCTGCAATATGATTTGGAACAAAATTTCCCCAACGATCTCTAAGTATGCAGGAAGCGACGACAGGGCTTCCGTAAACTTTAAATGAATATGGTAATAGGGGTTTAAAAGGCAGTTCTTTTTGTTTTCAAAAGCTTCATAGTTTTTAATAAGTTTTTATCACCTTTGACAACACCCGTGGCTTAGCGGTTTAGATGTTTGTCTCTGAACCCAGACGTCGGGGGTCGAAACACGGCAGGATTTAACCTTTTTTCTTCCTCTGTTATTTCCTCATTGCTGAGGATCATGACTCCCACTCTAATTTCCATTGGTGAGAGCCGCGGACTCCAACGCAACATTCCGGACATCTGCGATATATAATCACTCAAACGCATTGGTGATCTTCCAGGGGTACCCCAAGGATCTTTGCTCACCCCAACCCTCTTCAATGTCTATGCACATAACATTTCCTTCTTAGAAAATCCCAATTCGCACAAAGCACTATATACACCGTTTACAAGAAAACATAAATAAAATCCAAGAATGGTATGACAAATGGCATATACTCGTAGACGTGAACCCCTGTGAAAGCTTGACACAAAATCGCTAAATAACTTGGAGTTACATTGGACAAAAGACTATGGATACTATACATCCAAAATACAGTTACAAAAGCGATGAAAATTTCCGTAGCTTTATATCTGCTTCTTCAATACATCTCCAAAACATCACTACAAAACAAACTCCTGACATACAAAACACAAATACGTCCCGTTATCACATACGCCTTCTCCATATGGGCAATAACTAACACCAAACGGCTCGAAACACTCCAAAATTCAAGACATAGAAGATTTACCAAAAGTCCATGGTTTGTCAGAAATAGTATAATAAATTCAGATACAAAAATCCCTCCTCTAAAAACGCATTCAGTAGAATTATTAGTGAAGTAATTTTACTCTAAACTTGTTTTAAATCCAAACCCAAGCATATCACTGTAATAACCATTGTAAATGATTTGTATTGTATGCAACCATTGTTTTAGTTCTAACACTGTACCTGTTACCTGAAAAATGTACCCTCATTATATTATAATATAAAAGCCTCATAGGCGTATAAAATTTTAAATAAACATTTTGTCTTTGGTATTCAACCCCCGAAGACGGTCCTACCCATCTTTTCGCAGTATCCATAAGATTCCTCCCTTGACGTGTGGATAAAAAAGAAAGTTCAATTATAAAAAATTACTATTAAAAATCAAAAAATGTATAAATATATACTTACAGAAAAAAAACGTATTAATTTTTTTAAATTCAGACCTAAAAAAATTGTATTAAAGCCGTATACGCTGCCATTTCCAGCCCACACGTCGGGTAGAAAAAACCACCCCCCAGGTAACCATCAGCCCCAATTTGCGAGAAAAAGAGATTGGATTCTCTGCGCCTCGCCATCACATCATATGATTCTAAAAAAGTGATATTCCTCTGTTTCTCCTGTCTTCCACTTTGCGCTAGTGACCATGAGTTTTTTCAGGTATGAGTTCTCAGTTTGATGAGCCACGTGTCCAAAATATCTTAAAATGCCCTCTGGAGAGTTGGAAACGTACGCACATATACGTATATTGACAAACATTTGTCAGATTTCTCGACAAAACCTTTTTTTTCTACTGTGTTTGATAAATATTTATATAGTATTGTAATTATTCAAATCAATACATAAATATCTTGCAGAGGAATACATAATACTCGTATATGAACCCAGTGTATATTTACAGAGATATTTGAATAATTAGAGATCATTTAAACTCAGTTGAAAGAACCGAAAAACAAATTAATGTTAAGTGAATAGAAAAAAAAAAAAAATCTGCCAGTCTGCAATGAAAAGCTTGATTTTAATGCTATGCGCTGTTTAGTAGGGAGACTTTTAATGATTTTCTTTATATGAGTACATCATAGAAAAAGAGTAAAAACTCGCATGCGTACGCGTTTTTGTCGAAACCTCTTCATGAAAGGTTTATCTAGCAACCCGACGAAATATTTGTTCACTGGGGTATGCAGACAGAATGAACCGCATCTTTGGTATATATCCCTTGATTCATTCACATTCATACTTCGCTTTTGTAGATTTTCTTTAGTGTGACTTTTTCTATTCACTTGCGCTTTATATATTTCAGCTTCATACTTCGAACACTCGTTGTTACCAAACTATTAAAGCGTTTCTCACTGAATCTTGTTACATGCATCTATCAGATTTTTTTGGGTTAACCTTAGTTTTAAAGTTTTAATCCTTTCAGGCTTGAATTAAAACTGGCAGTGATAAAACGTATTTGATCCTCGATTAACAGCTTGTAGAATTAATTTAAAAAATTGGAGGTGGTTTTTTTTTCAATACTTCAGAAGCTTTTTATACTTTCATTTCGAAGAATATTTGATCTCCAAAGGCGTGTTTCACTTAAGAGGACTAATCCTACTCTGTACACAGAAAATTCAATATTTTTTTAAATAAAAAAAAAAGTAAAAAGTATTCAACAAAAACGTATATCCAAAAAGACATTTAAAGTATGTGGAAGTCAAGATTAAACACAAAAATTACGTTTCAAAATATAAACACGACTACCGCCTGAACAAGTAGCTAAAATTCAGTGAAAAAAATTGTACAAAAATCCAGAAATACGACTTTTTTTTGCTTTAGGTAGGGAGCTAAAAATTCAGAAATCTTTACATTTTCAAATATACGTACGGTACTAAAGGGTAAAATACTTTCATGACGAATAGATCTTATTTTTAGTTCGTTTAGTCTACTTAGATTCTTTTTCTACCAGTTTCTCTCCGCACTACAAATAAATAGGATTGGTGTTAAAACTTTGTTAAAGAATGCTATTTTTGCTCCAACTTTTAACTCTCAGGTAGTTTTTTATTACTTTTTTTATTTAAAAAAAACGTACGTTTTATTTATTTTTTAATTTATTTTTAATTATTAAATGTATATCAATTTTAATAATGCTATCATTAAGTTCTGCAAGTAATGCAGTTTTTTTATTATTGTGACACTTAGTTGTGCCGTGGTTATTTCACCTTGTCCCAATTCTTCAAATTTTCAGAATAAATACGATTTTCAAACATAACTTGATTTATTAAGCTTAACTTTACCCATTCATCTAATATCAGCCTTATATTTTTTCAGAATCTTCACATAATTAATGTAGGTGAAATTACGAAATATGAATCAGAAAACTCTCTCTGAATGATTGGATCTATCTTAAGTTCAGCAGAAAAGGCCGTTCCCAACAAAGCTCTCCTATATTAACCCTGTTAATTACGCTTATATAGTCGTGTGAACTGACTTAGACTAGCCCTGATTTTGACGGCTGGAGGCAAACGTTACGAGACACCCATAATGTCACCAGTTTAGTTTACTGCCATCCAAGATTGTTTTGCGCAATTTTGATTGCGGAAAGTAATTAAAAATAAAAAAATTCAAAAAGAGTCAAACTAAATCCACGAACAAAATATTCGGTTTTTGAAATCAATCCAATTTTTTTTGCATAAATTGGCGATACGCCCCCTGCCTCTCTTATTTTGGTTTCTTGAATGTTCGGGCATCTCTATATATTATTTACTCTGTGGTCGTGCGTTTTTCTCGGTATAAAAAAAAATCATTATTTATGTCGAAACATGATTATGAGAAAGTTGTCAAACGAAGGCAGGTTAGCTGTTTACAATATCAGGGTTGGTATATGGTGATACCAACTCTGATGTATGTTAGTAGGCTATGGAATAGGGTGAAAGTAGACTGAATGCTGTAGAAATAAGATCCCTGGGGTCAATGTGTACTAAAAACATGTTTTTTTTAAATATTATCTCCATACAGGAGACCCTGAGGAAATTGGTTACCTTCAGGGCTTATGTCATTTTTGAGGATGCTGTGTGAAGGGCCTTTTTGAGGATAGTAGGGAGTAAAGGTGCGTCTTAAAGAGACCCATGTTGTAGGAGGGAGGAAACACAGAGGTAGGAAAATCGTTTCACAGCCGGACTGTCGAACTCAAGAACGAGTCGTGGAATCGACCAGTTCTCATGAGATAAATGTCTGCCGTGTATAAATGGGCGCTCATTTGGAGTGTTTCCCAACTATGCAACTGGTGCAGAAGGGATCACTAACGTTAGTTCCTCAAAGTATCTTTAATAGAAATACTGGTAGAACAAGGACGGAATTCCACCTGACGTCTCAAAAGATTGCAATCTGTTTATTGAGATAGGGAAATCTATCAAACGGGCCGCCTGTGTTTGCACAACGTAATCGTATTATAAATGTTCACATCTAGAAAGAATTTATGGCTAACGCAACGGTAATGAATAAGATTAAGAAAGGGACGCTTACATAGTTTTGACATCTGGAACGGAAAAATGAAGTAAGGCGTTTAATAAGAATATTTGCACATTGAAGTTAAATACGAAAGACGTCGAGAACGCCCAAGGAAGACATGGCACGATTAAGTTATATAAGTAAATAGAATTATAATTGTAGTAGTAATGTGTCTTTTAATACATAAAATCAATAATAAACTCATCCACACAAACACAGAATTCATCAGATCGTCGTAAATACATACACACTTTACACGACAACTTTATAAAATCCATTTACTTACCATACATACACAATATGGTAAGCAATCCATTAGATACGAGGGGGGAAATTTATATAATTGCCCTCCAGATGAAAATAAAATAGAAAAAAGTCTAGATACATTTAAAAAGAAATTGTTCATTCTAAAATCATTAAAATGTTCAATATTGTAATTAATTTATTTAGCTAATAATTCTTTTTAATTAAGTAAATATTACTTTTTTTCAAGACATAAATAAATATAAAATAAAAATAAAATTTAATATAATTAATGCTTATATCGAGTTATTGCAAGTCAGAATAACATAAGAGTACGTATGATGCGATGTATAAATGGGAATAGAGCGTGTTAAGAAAGAGTTGTGTGGAGGTTCATCCACTCTGCCAACCCCTACGGGAAAACGGTCTGATGGTTAGTTAGTTAGTTTATTTATCTCAAACATAGTACGGAAAGCATCGGAAGAGAATAGTGCGCTAAAAGCTGCGCACCGCAGCGCGAACTAAAATCAATAATCTCGCGGATGCTGCATCAGGCGGCTGGTCCTCGACTTACAAATTACCACTGTCACCACTAGTTCTACACAAAATACATACCACGAAATAATATTATCTTTTGTCTAATATGATTTAAAAAAAAGTGTTTCATTACTTTGATGCTTTAAATTCAATTCATTTGGCGTATAAAATGACAAAATTCACAATATAATAATATAGTAGTTTTATCGCTATGTCGAATAGGTACAGAAGATGACTACATTCCATACATAAGTAGTACGATAGTATAATAACTACTATTGTTTATTTCCTGGTAATGCAACTACGAAAACTTGAATGTTTTCTTTTATTAATATCTTTATTTTTGTTATGTTAAAAGAACTTGATCTTTATCAAAAACAAAAAAATAAAGTTTGGGGTGGCTTAACAAAGCAATTGAATTACGTTTACACTTCCGTCCCGAAGGGAGGTAATACATTTACCTCAAACGAGAGTTATGTGTATATATATCTAAGTTGTTTTTTACAACACATGCGTACACTATAATTTAGATATTGGTAGATAAACAATTCAGCAATCGATCTGCAGTTTTTAAAACAGTTATCACAACTGCTGTTTTATTTATTATTATTTTTGTTATTGAAGTTGAATACATTTTAATTCAACTTAAAATACAACAATTCTCTTTTAAGCAATACTTATGTGGAGAAGCGGAGCGCAAATATTGCATTTAAATAATAATGTTTCCTATAAATGTTACAAGAAAATGGTGTTGGAAATGGTTTACTTGATAATGTTACTGAGTTGTTGGTTTACACAATGTAAAAACAAATTACGAAAAGTTGTTCTAGAAGTACGAGAAGTTCGATTTAGAAGTTATGATAAACATAATTCAATATACATATAAAAGTACAATGTGGCATAGGATATTTACCGTATAGCATAACTATACAATCTTATTGGGTATATGTGTGTGTAGTGTTTTTAGTTTGCTTGATTTTCGAGGATTTTAAGCTTATTTTGAAATGTTTTTTATTTGCATTTGAGAGTTCGTCAGTATCTTTTATTTTCCTAATACCTATCTTCAGGTAGTTTGATGAAAAACAATATTCCTTGGTGTTGTGCAAATGAGGTATTGATTTTACATAGTGAGAATAAGAATTTAAATCTTTTGTGATTTTCTGTGATAAATTAGTTTTTTTTATAGTATTTAATGTAGATATTGCATTTTTAAAAATTGATACTTTAAATTCTTCAAATAGTAGTTTTGTGGAGTAAGCTCTAGGTTTTTTTTGTATAATTTTAACGATCAGTTTTTGTAGGGGGTTTATTGGGTTCACGCTAGTATTACATCCGGACCCCCAACTAATATTATTCTAAATTGGATTGAATTAGTTCGTTATATATTAAATATAAGTGTTTTATTAATGAAAAATGTTTTTATTCTTATACGTATATTTATGGATATTAAATACTATCTATCAAATCCCGATGACATTAATCTCCTCCCCCCGCACGATGTGCGACTTCCCCGTTTGCATTATCACTATTTAAAAAATAATGACCCGGACCAGGTCGCGAGTGCGGTCGTAAAGGTGTATTTTACTGTAAAGGGCTCCAATAATATATTTGAGTCACGCTCGCTTTCGTAGGTTTTGCATTATTTAACGATTGACTGCTGGCCGAAGATGGACGATGTCCGGTTAAAAAAACGATGGTAAATAATATCCGAATGTTATAGGAAAGAGCAAAATGAATACTAAGAGTCACGGTCGCTTCGCGATTCTACGAGGGACCCTAATGACCCCCCTTCGGATAGCACGCAAATTTTTTTGTAAAGGTTAAAGCGTTGTTTACATTTTTATAAAAAAATAAATAAAGCCACCGTAGTACTCCACGATGATTTCGGAAACAAATAAAGTAGACCCAAATTGAACTAGAACAAAACATATTTCCGTTGTCTTTTAATACTGTGGACCAGCTATGAAAATAAGTAACATACGTAACATTGCATTTATAATTAGTCACAAATAATTGCCAAAATTTCCTCTAGAATTGAGAAAAGAAATAAATTTAAGACCACCCATATTTTACAATTTAAAAAATCCGCGTTTAATAGATAATATGGTATATCATAATAAGTCATAGGTACTTTTTGGTTTTAAATAGGAGATCTTTCAGATTGGTTGAATGATTTAGCTATAAATTTAAAAACCATTTTTTTATTTATTTATTTACTGCTTTTTACGTCCATGGAGCTTTTACATTTTTTCTATTAGATACTGCTCATGTATAAAAAAAATCATAAATTATTGTGACATAATTATTGTGTAAAAAAAATTACTTATATGTAACCAATACCCCAGTATGAAGTAGTATGTTATTTTTTTTTGATGAAATAAATAAATTACAAATTACATTAATGAAAACATTTTTCAAACAATTTCAGTAATTATTTATAATTTTGAAACTGTCAATTCATGGTGGAACTCCATTTCAGTAACAAAAAAACTGGTCACAAACAAATATTTCCTTACATGTGTTAGTACTAAAACAATGGTTACTTAGATTAGTAAGAAATTAGATTTAATAAAAAAATAGTCTAAAGTTACGAGAAACAATAAATTGATATGAAAAGATTGCTAAGGTGAGTTTTAAGCATTATCATGTTAAATTCGTCATATAAAACATGCCCCGAATGCGTTGCTGTTAATGGAAAAAAATTATTATTATTATTTATTTTTTTAAATTTTCATTAAATTCAAATCAATCACCTCTAAAAATATCACTGTATTAGTGTGTAACATGGTATATAAATAAATACCGTAGCAGTTACCATTATATCTGAATGAAAGGTCTATTCTCATCTACCAGCACAGCGAAGAGCAGAACAGTACTGTACACGCATAGCATAGACGCGAGTATTCATATTACACCATGCGGTACAGCACAGAGGCAGCACGCAGCATAGACGTGAGTACGGCTGTAAACTGAACGCTAGCATCCGCAGCAACGTGTTTGAGGATTTTAGAATCCTATTCCCATGTTTATTATTATTTTGTATGCTAAATTCCCTGACAAATTCAATCAATTCATCGGTAAACATCTTCTCGGTTTTAGAAATAGCTACGTCTGATGATGCCAACTGACGAAGATGGCGGTGGTGACGTATGTGGTCATACTAACTGCGCAGGCGCAGCGGTCACAAGCGACCACCAGCACGTCAATATATTCTATCCGAAAATCTCTACCAGTGCTGGCCCGTGCACTTGCGGATGCGTTACGCTTACATACGCTGTAATATGAATGTGTTCATAGATAATGTAGGCAACTAATGTTATCGTGCCTGTATTGTACTGTTCTGCACTGGGCTGTGCTGGTATATGTAAATAGACCTTAACACGTACATAGATAGTATCGATCAGTGAACCTGTCAAGGTATTACGTGACCTCTTAATAGTATCAATATTACTAATATATTAAGCCCGCTTAATTACACCTACCTCCATGGAATACCAAGAACGTCAAACTGTTTAGGTAGAGTTACACAATCATCATCGATCGCCCAGTCTCAATATCTGCCATTGCGTCGAAGCGGATTCAAGCAGCGCTAGAGATACAGTGATTGCAGAATACGCCTGCTTGATTCTGTGTCTATCTGTGTAGTTATGATTGCGGCCATGTACAGATAATATTATATGCGTACTGTAGTTGAATCGGCAGAAATGATTTAACCTTTCCGTTTTAAATTTCATTAATTGAGGCCAAATAATCTTTTTTTTTTCATTTGTTTTGCATTCGAAACCCCGAAACTGTACAAATAGGTACTATATTATAATATAAGATAAAAGGTGTTCGGAGGTAAATTAAATTAACTTCGGGAGGACATTCCACATGATAGTGTGCACAAGAAAAAAAAATGTGTCGAAGAGTTTTATCCACTATGTACATTTGTTACTTAATTTTATTTATAATTTCTTCAATCACTTTGTGGCATCATTATTAATTAATTAATTGAAAAAAATATACTTTGATATACTATTATATTATTCATATATTCCTGATGATGACAGTATTGCTGTTGAAACATGTAGATATTTATGTTTATTTATAAAGTGGTGTAAAAAAAGATATATTCATATTGATTGAATGTGACGCACAGTAGGTAGGTATGACTATTAGAAATTTTAAAACTAGAATCAGGGAACATGAACTCTGTTTATGAAACAATAACTATTCCGAGTTTGCTAATCATTTATTAGAGACAGGCCATAGCTTCAATAAAGAAAAAAACTAAGTTTAAACATTCAAATATTAATACATATTTTAAATTGTCGGCCTTAGAAACTTTAGAAATAAACAAAAAAATTAAATAGTTAACAAATTAATAACACCCCGCAAATCACCTTAGTTAACTTATTTATCTATTATTTCTTTATTATTTTGATTCCCCCAAATCACCACTCCCATAACCAAATAATGTCTAATTATTTTTGTACTTGTTTACTTTAAGTTAGTTTTAAGAACGCTAATGAATTACACCGATGTGTCGAAACCGGTAGCAAATAAATAAAATTAAGTAACAAATGCACAAACTGGATAAAACTCTTCAAAACAAAATGTCTAGAAATTGTTACATAGTTAATGCCCAAGATATATAAAAAAAAATAGTGAAAAATTCAAAACTTTCCTTCTAGATATTCAAATATTTTCAGAGAATCGTCCTACCTACCTACAAGTGCATAGTCTAATTTATTCGATAAATAACTAAGAGTAAATAGTGGAAACGTTGCAAATCTACGTCTGATCTGAATCTATAGAAAATCCACACAAACAATGACGAACAAGGAGAGTTTTGATGTTTTTTATGAACTCGAAACGAAATGTTTTAAAGTGAAAAGTTGGTACTTAGGAAATGCCTTAGGGCGTTGAAATTTCGAGCAAAGTGAACTTCTTTTATGGTTGCACCATCATAATATAGAATTACCTTCCAGATTATTATGGTGATACAAATATGAATCGATATTCTTTTAATGTATGCGTCGTATTAAGGGGATCCACTTTGTAAAATTCGAACGAAATCACGCACTCCTTGTGCAGGTGGGGAAAGGTTGAAAATCCCGCTAACACCGGCAGCATATTTCGATTTACACAAAAAAAAACATCACTAAATGCTAGCTTTATTTTATTTTGTAAGACTGAGGCATAAATTTTTAAATGTTTTTCGGTCACGTTCTAAAAAGCATAATTTGACAAGATGAATAATATGACAATATCCGAAAAAGGGTTCGTAGGGGATTTTGCACTTTAAACATTTTTTTTGGTCTGGTACTCTATTTTTTTCTAGGCTTTTAAAAAGATTCACCAAAAAAATGCCCCGTTAAACCAAAGGTCTGTTTACTTGCAGTATTTAATTAAATCATCCATGATGTTTCAAGGCTATCAACATTACAAACCAAAACACATGCTTTTGCATTACTTTCCATTGCATCGCCTTAAATTGAAAGAATAAACCGAAATGTGTTGTGGACGTGTCCGTGTGCTCGAAGTAAGGTAATTTTTTCCTTACTTCTCGTGAAATTGTTCAAACATGTACAAATTACTTCAAAATACATATGTTTTGAACACACTTCCCGGGATTATCTATTCGGTGCCAATCAGGGACACCTTCCGAAGATTTTGTAATTCCAGCGGAACAGAACTGTGTTTCATAACCATAGAAAGGTATTTATTTAATACGCGGTATAAACACGGAGGTATGAATTCCGTAGTGAACTAAATGTAATCTCGCATGTAATCCGTTCTATACACTAGAGAGTTGCCTATATAGTCACCAGACTGTTAAATTTAAAGTCCGTATTTATTTTGCGAGGGCGCAATTACTAAATAACTTTGATGAGGTCAGTTTATAAGCCAGTCCCAGCCGCGTAAAATTAAAGTGAAACTACCCGAGCGTTCATCAACACTGAGGCAGACTAAATTTATCTTTATAGCTTGGAAGGATTTCATAATTTATCACAGCTTCGTTTAAAGGTGGGTAGGTACTTGTCGGTACCGACCCACTTTCAGATTTGTTGAGATGTTTTTTTCAATTACAGAAGATAAATTGATTTATTTTACTTATTTATTAATTTATATCTCTATATTAAATAGTACCATTTTTCATAATACGTTTTTTTAAGTGTAATATAGGTGCATTGTATAGTGTTTTAAAGTGTGGAGTGTAACGTAGGTTTGAAGAGGTGATACTGTGAATGGAGTGTTATATGTGTCGTGACCACCTCACTAGGAGAACCTGTGCTAAGGTGCTCATGTGTTAAATGTGTTACAAGTGTTGATGTGTATTGATTAGTTTATGTTTTAATGTTTTAGTTTTGCTATATAAATTAGGTAGAATTCGAAGATACATTTTTTGTTTTTGTTTTGGTTACAGCAGGCAAATCCTTTAAAAAATAAATAACATGTAATTATAGTTACTTTCGACTAAGTTTGATAATATTAAAGTATATTGCACGGAAAATAGAGAGAAGGGACTATCAAGTAAGCGTAGTATTTTATGTATTGGATTATGTTTGGTTTAGTTTTATGATGTGTTGAATAACATAAATTCCTTGTTTTTTGATCCAGGCTGTGACATATTTTTTTGAGATTAATTGTAGATATTATGTTTACAGTTAGAAGTTGTTTCGGAGTGGTGGGCATGCAATTATAAAGTTTGATTGCGTAATACTAAAAGTGTTTTTGCCCGTGTGAGGTGTGTTATCGGGATAGAAATGGAAGTATTTCATATTTTAAGAAAATCAAGTTAGAGTCTCGCTTTTTGGAATCAGTGAGACCTAGCAAAATCGTTGAATATTGTTCAGCGTTCACTGGCTGGTGGTTAGGTCTTCTGTCTTCTTCTGCATTGGATTGAAATTCTAGATACTGAACCCAGAAATAATGTTTTAAAAAATATATATATATAAAATTAAAATATTTAAAATGTGGACATATATTTTCGTATAGGCGCATATTCAAAATTCCCCGGATAGACAGTTTAACTAATTTTGAAGAATTCATCGAATAACCGAAAGTTGTGTTATCATACTATCTATCTCTGTATATCAATGGCGTGCATTGTTCTATGATCGAAGGTAAGCTGTATGCAATTTTTCATGTACGGGTGTGAATAAATTGTGCATTGAATAATTGAAAATGAGTATTTTTTATCATCTTTTGCTGATTGTTATGGCCAGCTGAAAAAATAATCGAACAAGTTTTTTACTTAATTAATGAAAAAAAAGAAGTTTTTAATAGAAATTCGTCGCCTTAATAAATATTTTCTTCCAACGGTTTATTTTTCTTACTGTAGGTACAGCTATGCAGCCTTTATGAAATACACGGATTAAAGGAGAGTGTCTGTGTTTTCGTGGGTGGGTTTTTTCTTTATACAAATCAAAACAAGAGAAAAGTCATCGTCTACACGAGATTTCTCCTTTCTCACCCCTTAAATGAGATTTTTTGTACTTGACTAAATTATGCACTCTTGACGTTTTAACTAAGAGGAAATAAGGATAACTGGGTAGGGGTAGGAGTAACACACCACAACCTCAAAACTTCACTTCAAAACCATTTATAACTCTGGACAATACCGGGTATTTTACCTAGTAGGCATGTTATAAAAGAAAACCTTTTAAAGAGTGAAAAATACACATATTACCGTAAACAGTAAAAGATGCATTCGAAGAAGTCGCCGCACTAAACATGACTGATATCTGATGATTCCAAACCTTCAATAAACGAACTCACAAGAATAATCAAATGTAATTGAAGAATATTCGAGAAGAGTTCAAAATACAGTGTTTGGTTAGGTTAGTTGAAGAAAAAATGAGGACGTTAGGTGAAATTAATTTTATGAATGCATGTGTATTAATCGACCCCCTTTTCATAAACGGCACAATTTACTACCCCGCGTAACAATCTACTTTCTTCTATCTGGTACTTACGTTTAAGAGCCTCTACGTTTTACGTACCGTCTAAAACTTGCAAGAGGCAAACGCAGCCATTGTTTCACAGAATCCATATTAATTCCCTACTCGCCAGCTGCTCTCCTAGCAAGATGGCTTCACCCGTTCGCCAAGCATATCCCCTTTCCACCTGTTTTTTTTTCTCTTACCTTTGCGCAGTACTGTCACAGGCGTTGGTATTTTTAGATTGGGATTATTACGCACCATTTGTTTTCTGCGTCGCTCCCTGCGACGCCGTGAGAAAATTACGAAAACTGCCAATTAAAATACAACTATGTTAGAGGCTTGTCATTATATTAGCAGTTGATCCCATACAACATGGATTTTCTTAATTAAGGAGGATGAACATCTGAGGGGGATTATACAATAATTCTAAATAACGATATTATTATTACGGAATACGAAAAACATAAAGTTCTTAAAAAGAAAAATATTTACGGAAAATTTTTTAAATGTTCATACGATTCGATGGTTTGGGTATGTAGAGCAAATGAACGTAGAAAGGAGTGTAAGGAGAATATATGACGCTAATGCGAATAAAAGAAGCCAGGGACATCCGAGAAAGACATGGCGCGATCAAGTGAATCAAATACTTCAGTCGGGCCATGTCAGAAGTCGGAATAACAGAAGAGAATGTATGACTTTGAATGAAGCAAGAAGCGTACGCCAAGATCGAGTTTGGTGGTCCGTCCTTTCAGCCTAATTAGTTATATAGGCAAAAAATTTATCAAAACCAAATCAGAACATGTTTTGCAAAATATTTTTTAATGCTTCAAAACATACTTTGGTTTTTCTTTAAGAAACTAAAAAGCAAAAAGAATAGGGTTAGTTTGATTTTTTCGTACATTTACTTTTTTTTTATAATTTGCGGATTAGAAAACTTTGTTTAAGTTTATTAAAAAAAAACTGTTTTTCTACACTTTTAAAAATGAAGTTATTATTTTTAATATTTCGTAAAACATACGTAGGACTTGTCAGAAAAAAAGCAATATTTCTAATACGATTTTGATAAATCTTAAGTAAGTCTGTACAATAATAATAATAATAATCGGATGATTTGTAGAGCGTCGTTTTTGTGAAAAATCTCCTCAAGGGTGCTATATATTAATATAATATATATTTTTCGCATCCAAAACATTATTTTTATCGTATTGCGTAATAATATTATCTTTATTATGAATTAATAAATTATCCCTCTCCGACGTCCCTCTCCCCCTTAATGATCTTTCGGGGAGTTCGTATAACTCTCCCTGATTTTACCGTAAATTACGCTTCTAAAAGTTCAATCCCTTAAATTAAATATATTTTTTTATTAATTGATAAACTAAAGTTCTTAAAAACTTAAGACAAGATTTTTGTGCTTAGCGCAAAGGGTAACAATTATTATTTTTTTATAAACAATAATTATTAATCTAAAACACTCATCCAAATTGAAAAAACCTTCCGAGCAAAGATAAATGTCGCCGGCAGGACTCGAACCCGCACCCTTCTAATGTTATATTTTTATATTTTTATATTTTTTTATGCTTTTATTTTATTGAGTCATCTTTGAACCATAATTTTAAGTCTTAATACGTTTCCTAGCCTTGCTCAAGGCTCGCATTTTGTCAATAAATTTGATACGTTTTTGACGATTGAATATTTCTGATGTATTTTTTTTATTGGGTAATATTTAAAGCACCATTCTTAGTAAATTTCCATAAATTCACTCGTTTCAGAGGCATATAGTCGGAGAAAAGAGGAATCCCAAAATATCCAAATCCTTATCATTTAATAAACCTATATTTAAATATTTACTATACTTTTAATTTTAAAAAAAAATCATTAATTTCGGTGGGTATTTTGGCCTTACATCAAAAATTATGTTTTGTGTGAAACATGGCGCGTAAGCAATAACAATTTAAATATATATATATTAAAAAGTTGAGATTTTAAATAAATTTTAATAATATTTCTATATATACTTTTATTTGCCAGTTATAGTGATTAATGAGTATGTTTAGTTTATTAAGGAAATATAAACATTTCCATATTTTTGTGTATGGAAAACACCTCACTTTGATAACCTGTTCCCAGGTGTTAGAGGATCTATGTTAGAAAGGTTTGTTCGATGGTGTGTTTTGAAGTTAATTGTTTTGACGAGGAACATTGTAAGTTTGGAGTTTGTGAACTTGTTTGATCTGGTGTTAACAAGAAGCCGTGTTCTCTCTAATTTTTAAATAAAATCTCTTTTAAGTAATAATCAGATTGCTTCCACAGGGTATAAACAGAACGTACCCGATAGACTCCAGCGATTGCTGAGCCTAGAGTAAAAAAAGTCGATGTCATTTTTATTTTCGGTGACATTTCTTTTTCATTAAAAAAATAATCTGTTATATCGTCACTGGTTATAAAAAATGGAGAGGTTTGTGTATACGGGGTTTGAAGAGGCCCGGATAAAATGTAGGAGGAAAGACAGATGCTGGTATATCGTTCCACTCACGAGCCGATTTACAAAAAAACAAGTCGGTGAAACGACCCATTCTCAGGAAGCCAACGTCAACTGTGAACGGGTGTTCCGCTCGTTTCCGTTGAGTTTTAAGCACGTGCACCAGCGGGGAGGGAATCAATGCTACTAGCAGGCTCCATTGAAATATCCGTATAGCAGACTCATCATATCTACATTGCGTTTATGCATTAGAGATGGGAATCAGTCTGTTTATAGAGGATTGTCAATCAGACGAACCGCCCTCCTTTGCACAGAATTAATCAAGTATATCAAGTATTTGGGAGCTCCAGCCTGAGGTGACTTCCAAATTCAACTGTTAGATATACTTAAGATTTATGTAGGGTGAGCAGTTGGTCACTATTGAAAAATCTGCTAGCCCTATATAAGACGGTGATTTGAATTTCCAAATATAATAATATGTCATTAAAATAAGAAAGTTTAATGTTTGAGTTCACCCAAATTCAAAAAGAATGAGAATAGTAAGGTTAGTTCCTAGTTGCTACCAGAATTTGGCTACCATGAGAGCAATATTCATTCGAAAAAACTCCTCGGAACTTCACTCGCACAAGCATCAACATTTCAAAGGATTATAATTTTCATATCAATGCTCGATTTTGGATGTCATTAAAGGTATTCTTACATCCAATTCATAAAAAAAAATCTATATTATATTTGTTTGGCAATATACACGAAAATTTGTCAAAATTCAATAAAAATAATAAGAATTTCAAAACTCATGAAAAGTCTCTCAAAACCTTTTGTTTCTAAAAAGACATTTAGAACTAACCAAAGAAAAAACTTGAAGAATATCGAGTCATTTTCACATCCCTTCCATACAAAGTGCCAACATACGACTGCCCACTCCAAACAGCCTGAAATGATATATCATACTTAAAAACCAAGTGGATACTTTACTTACTGTAGGACCAAGTAAAACATTAAAAGATACTGTTTAAAAAAATATTCATAGTGTAGGCAGCGTGGATAAGTCGTTTAATACACGTATTGGCTTTTTGCGTGTGGGCCCGATCCTGCAGATGAAGAAGCAATGGGCGTATTAATGCCTTGAGATGTTAAACATTTAATCAGTGGTTATAAACCTTCTGTGGGTCACGTAAATAAAATAATATCACCGAACCAAAAATGTTAAATTATTATGCCCGTTGTAATACCACCTGACACCATGTTGTATTAAAACGCATTTGAAAATGAAATGTATATTTATTGACCATTCGGGTTGACCCTGGTTTTACGAGTGACTCAGCAGATGTTATGTCTCAGCAGTTTTAATCTTCTGTATTAGTATGTCTCTCAGTTTTAGCACTGATTTTTTTTTATATATTTTTTTTTTTATATGAATACCGCACAAGAGTCCCAACTGCTCCTAACCATCTGGAGCCAGTGGGAATCCCTAATTGGGGAATGTTGTGGGGCTGGAGGTATTTGGGGAGGGAAGGAGAAGGGGAAGAAAAAGGTCGGGAAATACCTGGCTATTCAGATCTGGTCACCAAACACGGCTAAAAAGCCATTTCAAGCAACGTTTCAATTCTGATTGTAAAAAAGACAAAAACAATTCGTGACATCGGAAATTCATATGTGCGGAAATAATGTCGCGGAACACTTATCCACGTACAATATCGTGTAACTCCAGTGTTTCGAGGAGCACCCGTTATTGATACCTTAACCGTTAGAGTGCGGTGCAGTGCTATGGCGCCGCAAACGTTAGCCTTGAAAATCGCGACGAAGCGCTTAGGCGCTGCGTTCTTCAGTATGCGTTTGTTTTTTTATTTATTTTTTATTGTATAATATTAATTATATACAGTGGGAACTTATACCCGCTAAGCCACTGCAAGTAGCTTGTCAGCAGGAGTTTATTTCAGCAATATAATATAATACAACAATAAATTACAATCATCATACAAATGTAGGGCAAAATTATTATATTTAGGCGCATGCATCTTGTGCTGTACATAAGTTGAAAAAAAAAATTAAAGAAAAAAAATAATGGTAAAAGCATTACAGTTTTGTTATTGAGATACTAGAGTCCAATTTTATAACACCGATTTAAATAATATTATAAAAATGTCAATATCATAAAAAATATGTCAATATCATAAAAAGTACCAATATTATAAAAGTATCAATATTATAAAAATATCAATATTATAAAAACATCAATACTTTTAAAAATAACAACATTATAAAAACATTAATATTACAAAAATATAACTATTACGTAAATATCAAAAATATCAAAGCATCGGTAAGTATTAAATAAATTAAGAAATAAAAAAATTAAAAAAATATACATATATACATAAAACAGCAGTACAGGTTGGGTACAATGAGGATAGACTTAAATATAATAGTAACACCGTAACAGTAAATACACCAGATATCTAGGAGCTATACAACCAAGGAGACCGTCATATTTGTTACCATCAATACACAAGGTTACTTTCCAAAACCCTACACTTTAACATCAGTGAGAATTTCATCATAGGACAATTGTTTTTAAATTCGTACGGCAATTTGTTAAATATAAATGGTACAATGTATTCAAGGGTTCGTTGACCATATTTATTTTGAAATATTGGCACTATCATTCCCATATTTTGTGTGAAACGTGTATTATGTACATGATCCACCACTGCCTTATACGGACTTTCAGATATATGTTGCAGTAGAATTTTATGCCACAAAAGACCACGAACAGGTAATACATTAATTGATTTGTACATGATATCAATGTCTCGCCTTTGCTTAAAAACTCTTTTACTTACTAGCAATTTTACCATGGCATTTTGAATCAGCTGTAAATGTTTTATGTTGGTCTTACAGGAGTGTCCCCAAGAAGTTATACCATCCCTTATAGTCGATTCTGCTAGAGACAAATAAATTAGTTTCATAGTTTTTATAGGCACATATAAATTTACCTTGTGGAGTCTTCCTACAATGGCTCGAAGTCGCTTACAGAGGTTGGAAATTTATACGTCCCATTTCATATTACAATCCACCGTAACACCTAGATACACGTACTGGTTGACTAATTCGATACTTTTACACGCGCAGGGCTGCTTGGTATTATTTTGAATGGAATTAAATGAATGGGATATGATTACAGGTGCCTCGCTGTACCTTGCATGCGGGGATCTTATATGCATCAATTTCGTTTTTTTAGCATTGATTATTAGACCAGTCATGTGACCATTTTAATAAAGAAATAAAGTCTAGCTGTAACAATTTTATTGCAGTATCCAAATTTTCATGGGATATTATAAGTGCTGTATCATCAGCGTATACATACTGTTTAACAAACGAGAATATTTTGTTATAATATAGAGCGTTGGACCTAAAATTGACCCTTGTGGAACTCCTGTTGTTTTGACATTTCTCCTTTTACTAAATTTGTTTGATATTTTTACCTGGATTTGGCGGTTGGTTAGGAAGTTTTTGAATAGTTAGGAAGTTTTTGATCCTTACAAGAGCACGTGTTCCGTTTGAGAGCGGTGTATTGCAGTTGGCGTAAATCTTATAAACTACCTTTAATCTTGTTCTATCGCGGACGATGTATCAAAGGACGGCGACATTATGGATGATGAGCCCTTCGATCTGATAAATGGAGACAGTGATGACGGAAGTGCGATTATTGGCCATCGCAATAATAGTATGCGATTTTTTATCTTATGCTCCCGCCGTAAGACGGGACTACAGGACCTTTGCACGGGAAAACACTATTGTGAAGCCGCATATTTTTCTTTTATTTTCTCTATATATTTGGTAGTTTTAGTTTTTTATTAGATGCATGGGATACAATTCTTTTTACGTTTAATATCAAAAAGAATCATTAAATTTGGTCTACATTTGTCCAAGTTATTGCATTTTTAGTTAATATCATATTTATTTGTTATTTAACACAAATTATCAATAGCAGTTTACGTACCTACTTGGATCATCAATACAGCACTAAAACGGTTGAATCAGAGATTCTCAAACGGTCGATCGTGATTTACCGGTTGATTACGCTCAGTATTTCGTATCTATCATTATTTAAAAAAAAAGCTTGTGAAAGAAAGGTGAAAATAAATTTATAAAAACCGTTTATTGGCCAAGTCAAGATCCCTGTCCGTTGGCATACTAAGGTCCTTTGGATAGAAAAAACCTCATATCACAACAGGTCAACATATTTTTTTACGTGTATAAAATATGAGCCTACATCCATCCAAAAATCATCAATCACAATCTCCCATAAAACAAGATCCTTGGCTTTTGATCATTTTTAGCTGTATGCTTATGAAATTATAATTAGTAACCAAACGTTATATGCAATATACGAAAATAGCAAAATTTTATGTGCTCTTATATGTCAAGGCATTTACTGGTAATCTAAATATTCACAAGAGTAGACAAGAGACTCTAAAAATGTGAAAAGTTGAAGAAAAAGATATAATACTTATATTAATTGAAACGGGACAAAACGCGGTGTGGGCTTCCACTTTAGACCATGAAAAAAAAAATTAAACCATTTTAATTTAAATCCTTGGTTAATGCGAGGGAAAGAGTCAATACCCGGGACGCAAAAAGTGTTGAAGTAATTTATTCATGCAAATATTATGGTAAATGGTGTAAAAAAATATTAAATTGTCAAATATTGGCTAGACGGATATTTTCTCTCACATGATAACGGAAAGGTAATGTTTTGAATGGAGAGTCGGAAGGAGCAAGTCTTATGTAATGAATATATACATAATATCACTTGCAATACGTTCACGGAATACTACTGGACCAAGGAACACCAGTTAAGAACCACTGCCTTAAATCCTCGATCGATGTTGAGGTAAGAGTTGGGGTAATTTAATAAATAGTCAAACCGATGCTTTTTGCGTCCATTTTTAACAGCCATAATGACGTGAAACACCTTGTAACGGGTTCCCGGTAAATTTGTGATAGGTTTGCGCAACACCAGTGTGCCAAGAAACAATAGTTAAGAACCACTGCCCTAAATCTTAGATTAATGCGGAGGAAAGAGTTAGTACACGGGGCGCAGAAAGCGTTGGGGGTAATTTAATAAATTTAAAAAATAAAACAATGACTTTGTTTACATCACTTTTATTTGGTGTATAATTTTGCTGACCGGGTTTCGCCACTACCGTAGCTTCTTCAGGTCAATATAATACTAAACTATGAACTAAGATACACATGTGTTATAGATTGATAAAAACAGGCGAGTGCAGGGCCAAGGGTGGGAGGGGAGCAGGTACCGGACGACGAATGGCGTGTGCTTTGTTTATTGGGAATATTTTAAAGGTTGGCCTTTTATTTAAATTTATTTGATTATTAATGAGTCTACTATTAATGTTTTTGCCTTTCCTTATTTCTAATGCTTCTAAGTTATCTAGTCTAAAGCCTTTTCCATTTTTATGCAGTAAACTAGTGCCTTTATTTTTGTTGAATGTGTGGTCTGCTTCTAAGAGGTGGTTGGCAAATTCAGAGAACCCATTATTATCGAGACATCTTAGGTGTTCTTTTACCCGGATATTAACATTACGCAACGTTTTGCCTACATAAAATGCAGAGCAGTCGTTACATTGAAGTGAATAAATACCCGAACTGCCTAAAATATCTTCATTATCTTTACCATTAATTAAAAATTTACCTTTACTATTGTCTGTGTAGAATGCTGGTTTGATGTCTGATGAAAGGTTTTTAATGTTTTGTTGGGAAAAGTAATTCTAGATTCTACGCCATTGGTACGGTTGATTATTATTATTTATTATATTATTATAACGGAACCCCCCCTAATAATAATAATTTTGGGGGCATTTGTAAGAGCCATAATGTCGCGGAACACCTTGTAACGGTTCGCAGAACACTTGCGAGAGGCTCGCGGTACACTAGTGTGGCAAGGAATACCAGTTAAGAACCACTGCCTTAAATCCTTGATTAATGCTGAGGAAAGAGTTAGTACGCGGGAGCAGAAAGAGTTGGGATAATTTATTCGCGCCTGAAAGCAGCGGCCACCACTAGTGTCGTCAAATATTCGCCTGGGAATATTGTAATGGCGTTCATTAACAACTTCGCTCTTTTTACCGCCATGAAATCCCGTGACAGATTTACTACTGTCGACAGTCTTTTTCGCCTGCCATCTTCTGTACAACTTACTTCCTTTATCATATTTTTCTTCTCACGCACAGTCATAGATGATAGAATAATGGATATTCGACTTGGTCTTTTATTTTGACTGAGAGGGTATTAAACCTTCTTAATTGATGGAAAGGATGTTCGGTTAATCCTCTCTCTTTCCCAACTTTCTCCGTATTTAGTGATCAACGGAATCATATATACCGTACGAATGTAATATAATATAAAATAGTTATCCCTTAAATTTATTTTTACATTAAAAGCTATATTTATAATACTATTCGTAAAAGCATTTAAAAAAAAATATTTTTCATACCGCATTATTTTCTCGATTTGATTTATATTAAAAAAAATCCTTTTAAATTTTTTAATATAATTAAATTTTTTCTAATAATTTTTATTTTTTTCAATTATTTAAAATTTATAATTAATTATTTACCTACATCCATAACTTGTTTTAATTTTTTGTTTATGTTTTTAAAGTGTTCTATTCTCTTATTATTTGTCCATACTTGTCATTATTTTAATAGGTATATTATTTATCCTAATGGGGGGAGCTTTGCTTCTGAAAGCTCCCCCCATTTGCTAAAAAGTAATTGTTATTAATTTTTTTTAATTGTTAATAATTATAATTACTGTCAAATTGTATAACACAATATTATAATACTATTTATCTTAAAGATTTATTCGACTTGTGTGTATATATTCGATATGTATCTTACTTATAAACCGACGTTATCATTTCCACATTCCTAGGTCAAATATTAAAAGTGAAAAAAGTTTTAAAAACGTTTTAATCAATCATTATACTGGAATTCCACCACAAATTGTCAGTATTAAAAATAAATAATACCATTTCCGTCGCTACATGGCCCTGATCCCCACCTGAAACATCAGAAACCTTTCTCCTTTGAGTTGGGTAATTTTGTTAAAAAAAGTATACTTTTCTTATTAGCTTTTAAGAAATAAATATATATACGAGCATGTATTAGTAAATCTAATGTAATAATTATGAATTGTTTTTGTAATTTCTTCAAACGATTAATAAATGAATTTTTTCATTGTTTTTGTGTTTAATTTATTGAACTCGATTTCTTTTTTAAATTTTATAAATCAAATTTAATAACGTTATTATTAAGTCCTGCAAGCATCTTTAGTTTTTATTTTATTTATTATGATAGCTGTTTCGGCGTTCAAGGCCATTTTCGAACTGTGGTTAATCCACATTATGACGCCTTATTTACATGATTTTATTCACTTCCACCTAATTTTAATTTGGTCGTTTTTTTTTTAAATAATGATTTATTATCGGTAAAACCGATTTAGTTAGAAAATAAT
Source organism: Halesus radiatus (assembly GCA_022606495.2). Lineage (NCBI taxonomy): Eukaryota > Metazoa > Arthropoda > Insecta > Trichoptera > Limnephilidae > Halesus > Halesus radiatus. The sequence continues at coordinate 26,434 of JAHDVE020011299.1, read as the reverse complement.
TAAAATTCTCTATTATGTGCGGTTTTTATATTTATAATGTGTTTGCCGGTATTTAAATGATAATTATTTTTTTAATTGATTTATTTAAATGTGTTATATTGTTTTCATAATGTGAACATACTGAGAAGCAGTTAATATATAATTTTCCCTACTTTATTAATTAATGTTATATTAGGATCATTCGTTCGTTTATTAATTTCTAATTGTTCAAGTAAATTTAATCTAAAACCCTTTCTTTCTATATTAAGGATTTAGACTCGTTGTTGTCAAGCGGGACGTAATCACATGGCTTACAGTACTATCTAATGATAGACATATCTACAGTGTACAGCCATGTCTTTTATTTTGGTTGAAAGGGTATAATGATTAATACTTTTTGATGACTGAAGATAGGAGGGATTATTATCATTGGATATTGCTTATTTTGAACTTTTCCGCATTTGTCTAGTGATAAGGGGAAACATAGAAAATTTATTAAGAAGAAAATGCATAATTGATTTTCATGGAGGTCAGCATTTCTCGTAATACAACTTTTGACCCACAGAGGAGGCTATGCAATGGTTGTGCTGTAAACCTGGTTATTAAAAGCTGATCTCTAAAGGTTTTTCGGGCAATTTTTCGTTCTGATTGGTGGTGCACATGATGAACGTATGTTCGTATATTCCACTAATTTAAAAAAAAAGTGAGTATCACACTAGAGTCACAACTGCCGGGATGCAGGGCTAAAGCATCCCCAAATGGGGTACAATACCAGGCCGAAGGTAGTTGGAGGAACAGAAGATCGCTTAGATGAAGATTGTTAAGGTTATTCAGATCTGATCCCGAAAGATAACTAAAGCCATTTTGAAGAAATTATCGTCATTTAATTTTTTTTTACATTAACTCCACATGGTAAACTAAAATAATTTCCCTCAGCACCTGTGTCATCTTTGAAGATGCTGTTTGGACGCTGGTTATAAGGAAAATAAGAATAGGGAATTTTGGAAGGAAAAATATATGAGGCGTGGTAGTAATAGGGGTAAGGGTGTCCAGGAGTGACGGATTAATGAATCCAGAACCAATCCCGGCCCACCACGCAGTTGATGGATCAAGATATGAACACATCTCACCCCAAGAATCCGGGGTTCTCTGCTAAGTTACCAAACTTGGCGAAAACATTTTGAGTGGCTATAGGAGAGGTGTTTGTTATTCAATGATTAATTTATACCCATACCCGCCTCCCAAATTGATTTTGGTATTTAATTAGTTTTCACAGAAAATATCATCTATTTCATATATCATACATCTGCCACCTCTTCTAGCGGTAGAACCCCGAAACTGATTTGTGAGATCAAGGCTACGTGGCGCGTAACAACAAGGGGCTTATTTGTCTTTGACGTTTAATTAATGGTATTTTTCTTGAAGTCTATCCTATTACCTAGTCCATCGTTAATAATGAATTCCCGAACTTTCACTTGTAATAAATTGTAGAAAAAAATGTGGTTTTTTTTACCTTCGTTAAAAGTTTTCGTTTTTTTTTTCAGGCTACGTGCGGCTCAAAAGTTTCTTAGATAATGAAAAAGTTTTTTTAATCACGTTTTTATTTCTTCTGGTATCACTCAATCTACTTTTTAACTACCCAAATTAAAAAAAAAACGGAAATACGTGACATCGGAACGTAAGTGAGCTGAATGGAAGAATTCCTTAAAAGCCTCGCTCCAGAAATTGATTGAATGAATCTGTGCAGAAAACTAGATAATTCGGTAGAATCCACTATCTTGACGAACGAATTAGATTCTCTAGTACATTATAGACGACAGATGGAAATGCTGTATTTATTTATGTATTTAAAGAACTGCGTTCCGAAGAACAAGAGTCTTTGATCGTTTCAGTTCCAGTTCCAGTTCCAGATGAGAGGCAAAATACGTGCCCAACATACACGTACGTGTACATGGTTAATACGAGTAATAAATTTATGGGAACGGGTCATTTTGCGCTCAATTGCTCAGCTGTGAACGGATTTGTGGACTATTGTGTTTTTTTTATATGAATACCGCACATGAGTCCCAACTGCTCCCAACCATCTGGAGCCAGTGAGACTATGGCATTGCCAATTGGGGAATGTTGTGAGGCTGAAGGTATTGGAGAGGGGAAGGAGAAGAGGGAAGAGGAAGTTTGGGAAATACCTGGCTATTCAGATCTAGTCACCAAACACGGCTAAAAGCCATTTCAAGCAAGATTTCAATCCTGAATGGTGCCAATGAACCAGGGCGATACTGAGAGTATCTTCCACTCTGGAACGTGCGCAAATATACTATATATTAGTTTTAAATTAATTAATTGTGAAACAACACAAATTAATTAAATACAATTTACTTGCGCACGCCGGGATTTGAACCCGCGACCTTCGGATTCGTAGTCGAGAGCCTTACCCCTCGACCATGGAGGCCCTCGAATCGTGTTATCCGTGGCTGGATCGTGGCCGTGTTATCTCTGTTGTACAATATGAGTCTCTTCAAGACTTACAAGGTTAATTCCTTCCTTTGCTTATAAAGACCAATCAAACAATGTACCCAGAGCAGTTAATACAAGGAATATATATAGAGTGTTCGGTAAGTAGTGGATAACCTTTCAACCGCGAATGGGGGCCCCCAGGTGGCGCCGTTTCGAAAACAGAATATTATCTTAAATAAAAGTTTCACGGTTTTCGAGATATTTGGACTTTTTCTAAAATTGACACTCCTGCCCACTCTCTTCGGTACCATGGTCACAAACTGACAAACAATGATATATACAAAAATGGAAATAATAGACGCATGTATATAAACGAAAATCTCACCAAAGAAAAAAAGAACTCATATACGAAACGAAACAAAAATTGAAAACAAAATTTAAATACATATGGATACAAAATGGCAAAATCTTAATAAGAAGTGAAGGCGAAGGAGAAATTATCAACATTAGAAATGAGAATGATATAAAAAAACCTTTTAACTCTAAACCCTCATTTTACCAATTATAAAATCAACGCCATAGAAGATTCAAAATTATTCAAAACTCACCAATTTATGAAGTGGAAAAATTTGGATACATGGATACGGGATAAAAATATCAAAGTGAGGAAACAAACATTTGCTTCAAAAGCTGCGAGACAATATGCGGAGAAATTACCACGTCATATCAGGATACGATAAAGATAGTAGCAGTTTATCGGCCGCCCAGCAGCGACAAGAAAATGTACTTGAGAGAATAAAACAAGTGTTACAATTGACATCGACTACTTCAAATTATTTGTACTGTGGTGACATAAATTTGGACATATTAGATACAACCGCTACTTACCAGACACCATGTACATACTCGTATAATATATGGCTCTTCAAATTCTAAACAAATCCGTATATTGAGCGTTGTTCGGGTGATTTTGACCTTCTATTGTCATGGAAATATAAAACCCTTAAGGCTAGAATTAAATCGCATCCGTTTAAATTAGTGCGATTTCTCGAAGGGTAAAAATATTTTTTTTTAAAATGACAAAAATGGATTTAATTTTTTTAATAGTGGAGAAATAATTGTACATTAAAGATTTCATGGATTCTCCAATAAGAGAGAAAAATGTCTACAAATGAATTTTAAAATCAACTGACACAACAAAATAAATTATCGATAATTGACTATTTGATTACAATCAAACACCAATATAAAACAATATAAATAAAAATGTGAAACCAATATATAAAAATAATGGGCAAAGCCGGGTGTTAAAACCATTTAATTTCCTTGTTAGTTAGTACTGAAAAAGAAAGAATTTATGTATCATTATTTAAAGAAATAATACATTTTCGTAAGAAGCAATAACTTTGTGATTTGACATCATATTCAATAAAACAAATACTTCGTTATAAACCACATTTTTTTATGCCAACCGGTTCGCTTAGATCAAGCTTCGTCAAGGCAAATGTAATAACTAAAGAATAATACAAAGTTATCGAACCCATATACCTACAGAAAACAAAAGAGTGAGACAGATATATTACAAAAAAGAGAGAAAAGAGAATAAAATATTAGAGGGAGATAATAATTATGTGTAAGAGGGAGACGACAATAACATATATTATAACAACTCTGTAATATTCTTTAGCTATAATATTTGCCCTGATGAAGCTTGATCTAAGCGAAACCGGTTGGCGGAAAATAAAATAAATTCGTGGTTTCTGATAAAACCTTTAGTCTATTTAATAAATTATTCCATTGAAAAATGTTTGCAAAATAGAAAATAAATGTATTTTCTGGTGGAAATCCGAATTTACCATGGCGATGAAACGATTTTAGTTTAAATTCCAACCATTTTGAATAATGTATTTGAAAAGCCAAGTGTAAATGTATTATTTATAGGTAGGTACACAGCAAAATATTTACCGTTTAATTATCCTATTAGCGTTGAAACATTTCAACGGAACAATAATATTAATTCGTAATATAATATTCCAGTGAAGGTAACAGGTAAACATCAAACAAGTCCTAATTAGCCACTGTTTATCGTTTCATCCTTCTTGTTCTCAATGAATGGGGGTAGGCGTCTCTAAAATGGGGTAATTAACAGGGCCGGAACAGCTAACGCTACACAAGGGCGCAAAATCATAACGGGCGCTATTTGGTATATCAAATAATTCTTGGTGGCGGTGATAGTGGTGAACATAACTAACTCTCGTGTAATAAGACCTGTCTATCCTATCCTATCCTGCGCGATCTCAGTCAGAATGTACGAAGCTTCTGAGATGCACGGGACCCAGCGGTGAATAGAATGAGAGAGAGGAAGTCTTGGTGCTGGTCCCGGGGACCCAAGACGTCAATTAAGGGTTAAAATATAACCTATGAACCCTAAGATTTCTAGTTCAGATATCTTCACTAAGTAACTATAATATGTCTTAAAAAGGGAGTAAGTTGGTTACCTGCTGTGAGAACTTTGTCCGTTCAACTGACAATCAATCGTATTACTCGCCAGGCTATCGAGTAGCTGTAAAATTACTTTAATTCTTTATTACCAATCGAGAATCTAAGTTTCCTGTACCCAGTGGGGTTTCGGCACCTCTAATATGGGAAATGTTGCAAAATCGATGAATGTGGGGAAGGGAAAGGAATGTTGGAAGTTCCTGGCTATTGAAATCTAGTTGGTCCCTAAACATGACTAAAACCCCTTTCAATAAATACAAAATCACTTTGTTGTATCATTTTCAATAAAATGAAGGAAATGTTTTAATTACACCACTATTTAATATACAAATATTAACATATTTCGTACGCAAGCACGAAGCTGTCTATTATCCTGCGCGATCTCGACTTGACACTTGGAAAGTCATAATTGATCAAGATTCCCCGATAAAATCACTTACAAAATTATTAGAATTACTCTCAACTTCCTTAAATAAAACCAATCAGGTTACTACGCACAAACAGCTTATTAAAGGCCCCACCCCTACCCCTACCCCTTTATCAACACGCGTGCTGCGTCTTAGACTATTAAAATGATTTTAAATTACTTAGGTTTTGACTTTTGGATTAAACGGACACGCGCAAGCTATCAGTTCAAAACAAAACTCAAGGCATAAGGCCTCTGAAGATGGACAATGTGATTTTTCCGAATCGTCAGGAGTTAAAAAGTCCTTCTTAGGACTACATTACGCGGGTAAACCTAGAAAATTATTCTACATCTTATTCGCGTAAAAATCTCCACAATAACAAATATCATATATATATCTATAATCATAGAGCATAAACTTCCGCGCCTTCTATATTTCTGAATGCTATTAATCAATCAAATAATCAAACGCATAAACAGAGCGCTAAAATATATGATAAATATAATTTTATTATTATTAATACATATGTTGTTAAAGAAGGTGATAACAATTCCGAAATCTTTAAAATATGAATTAATTATACCCCCCTTCCAAGTAAGTGAGCTTTTTTGCTTACTATTTGCTAATTAAATACCTGTAAATATCATATCTAAAAGTGTAATTTGATGCAATAACTTAATTTATAATATAAAAAGGAGTAAACATCTTCCCACGTTTTTGACGTGAACTCAACTGCTGTTAATTCTCAAAATAGCATTAAGACACTGATTGCTAAAAAATGCAGAGATTTAAATTAGTTTTTGACGAATCGTGTTTCATAGAGAGAGAAGTGAGGGATTTTTTTTTACATTATGCAAAATCGAAAAGATGTCGTAAGTTTGGACCTGAAACGAAACCTTCTCTAACACATTTTAAAGTGGATGCTTTCCTTCAGGACCCTTCCAAACAACGCCGCCTTCTGAAGGCCTACTCCATCCCCTATTTATTCAGTAGTGAATACAATAGCAGGGCGGTCAGAGGGGGGATACAGGGGCGCACTGGTATTTATTGCAGAAATATCTTTGGCTCTGAACTCAGAGGCCACGGGTTCAAAACTGTACCAGAACGTTTTTTTTTCGCGTACAAGATCTTAATAAACTTGGAAAGATTATTTTTTGTCCTTCAACAGTGAAAGTAATTGTGAGTGCTTTAAGTTTTTGGATACGTTGGTTTAGCAAAGTTTTATTAAATATCTGGAGAACATGCGCGCCAAGTCCGCTGAGGTTGTAAATTTGTGTATACCAAAAAAAAAGGAGTGAAACAAATTCCGATAAATTTATTATGAATTGATACGACATCTTGTAAGTCAATAATTTTAACTCAACTCAGATCAACTTCTTAAATGAGAGATTTCACGTTGTCACCACCGCTTTAAAAAAGTTGGAACTCTTGTGCAGTATCACACCAAATGAGCTGTTATTATACGTATTTTTTTAATCCAGAATTCAAAATTAAATCGCCGCCCCACTCAAAATGACTATTCTGTTACATTATCAGTTCATCTCCATTCTTTCCACTTTCTTTCCCAATCTATATCGAATGCAATCGCATTTCATTCCATCTATTTTTCTTTCGAGTTGCGTTACCAATCCGTATCTGCGATAGAAAGAAGATGTTCATTTCTTGAGAAACCCCTAGTGGCAGCTTCTATGCCTAACTTGGTTATGACTTAGCTAATGAGTTCCCTTTATAATGCAGACGGATGCTTTTATTGAGATAATCCATTAGCTTTATTCATTCACTGGATCAAAGAAATGCGGTCATTGCAAAAATAATTCTGCTGCGAAAGTAAGTAAGACGTTGCAGATAGAATTTTTTATAACCCTTTTGGAATACAACCAAATGCTTATTTTAAAAAAGTTGTTCTTTATTTCATCCACACAGCCAGTATAACCTATAGAATTTAACCCAACATAAACAAAAATAACCATAAAATACATTATATATGTCGAGCGGTTCTCCCTCGATTATCGACTACGAATCCAGAGTTCAGGGGTCCAATTCCGACACCTAACCTCACAACGTTGTCATTGCCCTCCTGACTCCGAACAGTGGGGAGCAGTAGGGACTATGATTCAGTTTTCTTTTCTTTAATACTTCTCCGTTTTGATCGATTTTCGCAGAAAGATATATAAGACAAGTTTTAACAATTCGATTCCCCCTCAAAAGATTATAATATGTATATATTTCACTAGATTTATTGCCATTGATTATATAAGTGTTTTGACTAAAACCCGTTTTTATTAAAAAATGCAATTTGTATATTGTCGTACTACAAATAAGTATTTGTAATATGAATATTTTTTTTATATTTTAAAAAAAGAAAATCTTTTTTGCGTTAATGTTAAACGAAACGTGAACAGGCTCACAGATGGCGTTAATAAGCATATTGTTGAAAAAACACTTTCAGCAATTAATGCTTTTAAATATTGAGATGAATTGTTTGTTGGCGGGCGTACATACAGAATATAAGTTAGTATACAAGTCTTTCAAGAAACTTATGAAAATACTGAATATGTCAGATTTAGGATAATAAATTTCATGTTTATTAGTTTCTTGAAGGACTTGACCTAATATTTCATATTCTGTGTGTACGAAACACCCGCCAAAAAACAATTCATTTCAATATTTAAAAGCATTACATTATAAAAGTTTGATGAAAGAAATATTTTAATTAGAGCCGTGTGTGAGCGCGTATCACATTTCATTTAGCTTTAACCCAAATTATTATACTCATACATATGATTTTGAAGGACTTTTCATGTATTGGAAGACAGCAGACAGAAAATAGTTTCGAGGTTATCTCTATGGTTACTTCTTAGTTGTTGAACTTGCCAATTAAGAAATGAGTTCTTCCATTAAGGTTTTTTTTAAAATAAAATATGTAAATTTTAATTAAAATTTTAATATATTTCGTAAACCCGGCTACACCGACATTGTTATACATAATACAACCAATCATCCTTTTTTTCATAAACACTCCGCGTTTCATTCAATGGTCCATCGTTTGGTCACGATACCGTTATCAAATATTAATTTTTCCAACGAACTAGCATTAATTAAAAAAATAGCGATAAATAATGGATATGAGTCCGATTTAATTGATACAATTTTAGGTAAAAAACAAAAACAAATAGCCACTAAAAACTTCTAATTCGCTAATCCACATAAAATTAACACTATTAACAATCTTAGTCACCAATGGCGACGTATTTTATTCATTTTTCTTCCTGCAGTGTAAAAAATCTTCCTTCTGAATTAAGACCTGCATTTTATACAAATAATAATTTAGGTAAATTTTTAATCAACTCAAAAGATAAAGACGACAAGCTTAGTCACTCGGGAAATATATAAATTAGATTGTAATGATTGTTCAGCATTCTATATTGGCAAAACAACACGCAATGTCAATATTAGAATTAAAGATCATCTTAGATGCCTAAATAATAACGGTTTTTCAGAATTCGCCAATCACCTTATTAATAAAGATCATACCTTCATTCAAAGCACCGGTGCTAATATTCTTCATAAAAATGGTCATGGAAACAGATTAAATAATTTAGAATCACTAGAAGTAAAGAAAGCTGTTAAAACCAAAAATAAAATTCTTAATAATCAACTAAATGTGTCCAATAGCCCAATATTAGGTATATTCCCTATAATCTCGTAAAATTTCCCATCCCATAATCACCTGTTCAGTTATTCCTTGGTATTCCATTATGTACACTTCTGTCTCTTTCGCTCGGTTATTATGTCAGATTTCTATTTCATGCTATCTCATTTTTTCTTTGTTCTATGTTATGTTCTGTCTTATTCTATTTTGTATATATAAACACACACTATGTATTTTTGATCAGTTTAATTTTTGTACCCTGAAGATGCTTATGTTAAGCGAAACCGGTCGGTCGTAGTAAAATTAAATAAAATTCTCGTGGTTATAAACAAAGTTATTGTTTTATTTTCATTAGACTATTAATTTTTATGAACAATTTTCAAATCCATTTTATTAAAAATGAGATATTTCGAGTTAAATATTGAACTAGGGTATCGATATGGAACCCGTGAAATCAACCTTGGATTCTGCCTTTCAGGCTAAAAATACAGAATAAAATTAACGTATTTTTTTGTGGTGTTAAAAAAAGCAAAGTAAGAAAACAGTATTTACTTTTTCCTACAACTTTCAGTCTATTGTAACAAAGCATGCATGCTTCGCGTTACCCCGTACAATCCGCAGCCTTGTTTACGGGAATCATGACTCGTCAGTAGATATACAGTTCAGTCAGTTTTTCCATTGTTAGTATCTAGTGAGCGATAACCAGTTTCGTTCATCAGCGAACGTCTACTTCGGTAATGCGGGGCAGGGGATGGTGGATTCAAGAACACTTCGGTACAGATAACGATTTTAATTCATCAATCCGACCACACTTCGGTACGGATAACGAAGTGAATTCATCAGTATAACCATACTTCGTTGGGGAACATATTGTGATTTATTACGAAAAATACAATTTTACTTCGGTAGACAAAACAAATATAATATTAGAATCGAGCTGTACTGAACAGCGTAGTTTGGTGGTTATGATCCTTGGCTGCATATCCGGAGGTTGCGGGTTCAAATCCCGGCGTGCGCAAGTAAATTTTATTCATAACTAGATAATGTGTACCGTCGTTTAGGTATTATATTTGATTTGACAGCGAAAGTAATGCCTTATGACGACTATTAATATATTTAAACAATGAAATAAAGAAACGTTCATTTGAAAATTTTAATTCATTCCAAACATTTATTTTTTTAAAATACATTTACTTAACTAAGTTTTTAAGTAGGTACCTTACATTTTGAAAATATTCTACCTAAACAAACCTTCTTCCTTTAAATATGTTATCTGTGGTTAATCCATTAACTTCATTAACGGAGGACTGAACGCGGTTGGCGCAAACAAAAAGTTGTCCAAGGAAGCGAAGCTAGCAGTCCACAATGGAGTGCTGATACCAACCTTGATGTATCGCAGTGAGACATGGAACTGGGAGAGGAAGGATGAAAGTAGACTGAATGGTGTAGAAATGAGATCTCTGAGACGAATGTGTGGTAAAACCATGTATGATCGAGTGAAAAATGTTGAGACTCGTAAAGAATGCAAGGCTGATGTAAGCGTAGTGAGCAAGATTAAGACAGGGACGCTTAGATGGTTTCGGCATGTAGATCGAATGAACGAAGAAAGGAGTGTAAGGAGAATATATGACGCGAATGTGAATAAAAGAAGAAGCCGGGACGACCGAGGAAGACATGGCACAAACAAGTGAATCAAATACTCGAGTCGGGCCATGTCAGAAGTCGGAATAACAGAAGAGAATGTATGAGGCGTTGTATGAATGTGAATGAAGCGAGAAGTGTATGCCAAGATCGAGTTGTTTGGCGGTCCATCCTCTCTGCCTACCCCTGCAGAGAAACGGCGTGATGGTTAGTTGGTTACTTAGTTAGTGGTTAACCAGAGTGGTATATATATGGGCTAATCTCAATACAATATGGCGGGTTCAATGTTTTTCATAGTAATTTTAAAAGGTTAAAGCAACAGTTTAACATATTGGATTTCATTCAAACTACTTTCTAAACCTTCCAGGCACTAATAAAAACAAACTGACCTACTTTCAGCGAAACCGGTTTAGTAGTTTTCGAGAAAATCGAGGACACACAGAGAGAAAAATATTCATTTTTATATATTAAGAAGACATAAACGTATAAATTTGTTTTGAACCACAATTTAATATAATAATCTCAACCGCTTTCGAAAGTACCCTAGTACCTTCCTTGGTCAAGAATATATTAACTACGGTATAAAATAATATGAATATTTAGGTGTTGAAGTGGGAGCCGACCAAAGGAAAAGGGGTAAGTAAAGAACAAAGCGATTCACTATTAAAAATATCTAAAAGAGGACAATACGATAAATTTACTTGGGTATTCAATATACTAGAATTATTGTTTAGGGATTTTCTGATTTCCAGTACCACAAAGTAAATGCTTTTTATCAATATGTAAATTTTATTTAATTAATTTTCATGATTACCCAATTTATTTATTAAAAAAAATATGGAGCATATTTCCGGCATGTTCCAGAGTGGTAGATGCTTTCAGTATCCCCTTAGTGAAAGACCACCATTCAAAATGCTGCTTGAAACGTTGCTTGAAATGGCTTTAGCCGTGTTTGGCGACCTGATCTGAATATATAGGTATTTCCCCACCTTCCTCTTTCTAATCTAGTTGATCTTCTCAATACCTTCAGCTTCCCAAAATACCTCAATTGGGGATGTCACAGTCTCACTGGCTCCAGATGGTTGGGAGCAGTTGGGACTCTTGTCACATCGAAAAAAAACGTAACCTGTAATACATTTTTTAATCATTGAGGATAATGTTAACAAATTTCAAATGAAATACGAAACAGAAAAGACATTTGAAGATAATGTTAATAATTCTTAAATTGAAGTAGGAAATCGATTTAAATTATGGAGAACAATGGGGTGGCATTAGTTCAACTGGTTAGAACGCAAGTCCCGGATAGATCTGATTTCGAGTCCAAATGCGACATTTACCTTTTTATTTTCTGCTTCATATTTCATTTGAGATTAGCCAATATTATCTTCAATAATTTAATTAATTTTATTCAACCAATCACCAATAGTTTTGAGTAGAATTCATCAAATAAATCAAAACTCGATACAAATAACGGTTTGAATCTGTCGACATGACCATTATTATGCATGGATAACGAAATGAATTCTTGTATTCTATTCCAATAATTCATCGCCATGGAAAACGATTGTACCTTATTAATATTTAAATTTTAGGATTGTTGTTAATGTTGAATGTGATGGCGTGGATGAATTCATTTCTGATCTGAAACAGAAAAATCAAAACAAAATACCAATAACAGAAATGAACACATTTAAAACTAAAGTCACAACAAGGCTGAGAGAACTAATAATCAACTTGCAAATATTATTTATGTATTGTATTGTATACGCCCTATACTCGTGTGGGCTTTTACACATTTTGTTATAAAAATTCAAATTACAATAGTGACACAAGTGCAACACACATTACAGTGGGTGCAAAAATAAAATAAATAGCCTTTACGAAATACAACAACTAAATATTTTATTTGTCTCATGAACAATTTCAGCAATAACATCGTGTAATCACCAACATAGGCGAATTTTAATTTATTATTACTTATAAAGACAACTAGATAATTTAAAGAAGAAAAAAAATTCAAAACGCCTCATATACTTATAATTTAGTATTGATTATTTTTAATTTATTGTGTCGGACGTTTCTGCCGCTTTCCATTACATAATAAAATAATATACTTTGTATATATTATCGGAACTACTGTTCGTTTGTGTGTCATTACGTCTGGTATAGTAATTATGTAAAAACTCTGCTTAAATAGAAACCAATAAGGTAGAAATATGTCTTCATCCCTGACCTAAATATCATAAATACCCTAGATTATCTAACTACTGAGAAGAAGCCTGTTATATTAAGTGTAATTAAATTATTAGGTTAGGTTATTAGGTTTTTAATAATAAATTCTCATTTGCCTCATGAAACGAATTTATTTTCTGAAATATCAAATTTCAATTAAAACTGGCACTGAAAAAAACGTGTGAAGTTAATTGAACAAAAATTGTGTTTTTTTTTTCAATACTCTTGATGTGATTGCTACTTTTATTTAAAAGAACATTAGGTCTCTCAGGGCGCATTTCACTTAACCCCTCGAGTCTTTTGAAAATAAATGATATCTTTTCTTAAATGTGCATAGTAAACTTTTATCTCTACCTACTGTAATTAAGTCTGTTTTTCTCTTTCAAACACAATTTAAATCATATACATGACTATAGAACAAAATGAGATCACATGACTTTTAGTGTCTCCCCAAAAGACTCTACGGCTATTTGTTTTCTGGGAGTATCTCCCAAAAAGAGTCGAGGGGTTAAAATGACAAATCATGCACTTCATATATAAATACAACATTTAAGCAATTCAAAAACATAAATTAGATTAGAACATATCTTCAAAACTCTAGATTAACTACAAAAATCACCATTCAAAATGAATTGGCACTGCCTAAATAAGTAGCTAAAATCCATTAAAAACGCGCGAAGCCAGGTATTTTGATTTTTTGTTTTTTTTTTAATTTGTTTTATTTTGTGAATCATTAATAGGAGCAGCTGTGCGGCCTGTTTCAAACAAAACTTAATTGTGGATTTGAGGCCAAAATATTCACCTAAACCTAATCATCGTTGTATTCATCAAAAAGTATAGTAAATATTTAGTACGGATGAGAAGTAATTTAGTTATTTCCGTTTTGCATTATGAAATATAGGCCATTAAAGGAATTGATTTTTCTCGATTTTAGAGGCTCCTTTAACATTTGTTTGGGGGCTTAGGGTGATTTAAAAACAAAGTTTAACCCCATCTATCTTGAAAATATAATGAATTATAAAAAAAATAATAGAAATAAGTATTATGGTGTACTTTATATTAAATTTAAAACGACTACTTTACTTTGGAACACAAATTTGTTGTAAAAATTTAAAATATTGACTCGAAAAAACGATGTTTTTTTAAAATGTTTTGTTTTCATATCTTTATTTACGTAATCATATTTAATATTTTTTTAAGTTACTTCTAAAATTATGAAAATTGATTTTTGTCCATGGCATATACTTCATAATCTAAAATAAAAATAAATAAAATACTTCTCATCCGTTCTAGAGGTTTACTAAACCTTTGATATAAAAAAAATAAATCATTAGGTTTAGGTTAGTATTTTGATTTCAAATCCAAAATTAAGTTATGTATGAAACAGGCAGTGTAGCCGTTCCTCTTAATGCCTTTCGGCTTTTACATAGTATAACACAAAATATAAGACATGTACTATAATCTGAAGAATTTGTAAGCAATAAACAGCCTTATGAACGTGTATAATAACACAGATAAATTTCAAGAATAATAATTTATAAAAAAATACTACCGATGAAAGAAAAAACAATAAAAAAGTATTATTAAAATAAAATGAAGTTAATAATATTTTAAATTAAATGGTTTATAATATTTCTATACATCATAAATACACTAAATTATTAAATACATCAATCCAGTAGGTAGAGATATAAGTTTTATATTTCGTATTTAGGAATAAATTTACAGAAGAACATCTACAGTGAGTATATCAGAGCAGATAAATGAGTTTGTGAGTAAATGTTTGTATTGTAACAGCGATACATTTCATTTATCTGAACTCTTAAATATAAAGAAAATTTATTGTTTTCAGTGTCTAAAATATATATTTTCAAGAAAAAAAAACTATTCCCAAAAAACGAATGTCGCTTTAGTAATGAAATTAATAACGTACTTGTAGTACCTTTGTGCAAAACTGGGCTTGAGAAAATACATGCTTTTTTCATTGCTCCTAAAATTTATAATTTACTAATCTGAAGAATAAGTGTCCAAATGCATCGTCTTTAAACACATAAAAAATGTTATAAAAAAACTGGATTAAAACCAAAGATATCAACCTTTTCCTGCTATAGTTGTATATTGTTCCCCGTTTTATTTTTTTTTTATTTTCATTTTCTTTTTCTTATTTAACTTATAATTTTTAATTTAACTTACCTTCAATATCCATATATTACTACAAATATACCAATATACTGCTACTAACTGATACCAAGATACTTACGCACTGGCCTTGCCTATGTGGGATTTTTTGCATTATGTACATTACACGTAGGTTTACGTACATGTGTTCAGATGCATTTATAATTTAATGTTTAAAAAATGTTTACAACCTACGTACCTTGTTTGTGTGAATGTATGTATTAAAAAAAATAATTAATAAATAAAAATAAATTACAATCTGACACTATGCAACTGAGTATTAAAATGCACGACCATTTCAGTATTGTTGCAATAGAACGGTAATGAAAATCTTGTATTTCTGGCCGTAAAATGAAATTTTATTAGCTGAATTAAATCAGGGCCGTAAATTTTATTATATACGTTTTTAAATAAGAACACTAAATAAAAAAAAGGAAAATAATTCTCCTGTCACTCAAATTTTATAAGTTCATTAATCGTTACATTAAATTATGTCAGCAATTGGAAAACGAAAACAGCCAATTTATTTTCGCTCTAGATAGGGAGCAAACATACTGGTAACTATGATTTTTTATCTAATAAACTTATGGTACGAAAGGGTCAACACCTATTCCTGTCTTTAGTCAAATAAAAACTTCTGATCCAAGGTAATAAACATAAAAAACTATCTTTTCACCTTGTGTTTTAAATGCTGAAATCGACTTTAATTTCATGTTCTATCAACTTCTTGTGTTTAAAAAAATCTTTGCTATCAAGTTTGCAGTCAGAGCATGCATTTCTTTTTCCAGAATCTTCCTTCTATTTCAAAGTATTTCTTTGTATAGAACGAGTGCATTTATTTGCAATGTCGTATTACTTCGTACAAAATGTAATATCCACTGCAGTGAACTACCGTATTGAACGCTGATTGCACCGACATTCCAACGAAGAGATAAATTGATAAGATTGTGTTGTGGGCGTGTCCGTGTGCTTGAAGTCAGCAATATTTTTCGTGACTTCTTCTGAAATTGATCAAACATTGTCAAAACTTGACATTATTTCTTGAGCAAATAAACTTTTTCACTGGCCTGATTAGAAAGGTCTGTAAATATTGTATGTACCATTATGCAGAAGGTTTAAATATTAAAATATCTCGAAACTATAACAATCGATGTATTTAGATTAGAGAATCAAGAGTATTATAAATCAATACACTTTCTAGCTTGTCTACTTTTCGGAAAGTCAATTTTACCTTAAAGAAAATCATTAATAAAAAATTCCGAGCATGTGTTTTGCTACTAAACTCCTTCAATTTGTCTATTTATTTACGAACGTACTAATCGATATATTTCAGAATTTTATATTCACCTACTGTACTTAGATATTATTAAATAATTTGACATATTTAGAAAAAAAAATTATTGAAAAAGTGCTATATTTTAATAAATTTACGACCTCGCATTTGCCTATTTTATCTAGTTAGCGCGATACTTATTTACACTGGTCAAATCGCCACTAGCTGCCCAGAGGTGGCAACGGGTAGACGTGTTTTCGCGGCGCTCTGATTAGCAACATTAAATTATTTGGTTAAAAATTGACATAAAAAGACTACAATGAGAAATCTTTCACCAGAAAACACAAGTCACAACATCAAAATATTTTTGGAATTAATATTTTGTAGAAAAACATTGATTTGCGATATATTTAATAATGCATGTACCTTATATGTATAGGGTAGTCCGAACGAATCAATGGTATTCAGTCAGATTTTTTACTATTGCAAAAATGTTAAAGGATATAAACGGATATCGAAATTTTTACTTTTTTGACACTTTTAGATATTTACAGTATTGCGGGCTGTGGACGCATTTGCGCACCGATGCGTGAAATTTTTTTACTTTTTCTGTAATTGAATTTAGGTAAGCACTAACCGGCTAGCCTAGCTAAGCAATTTACTGGTGCAT
This sequence comes from Halesus radiatus, assembly GCA_022606495.2. Classification (NCBI taxonomy): domain Eukaryota; kingdom Metazoa; phylum Arthropoda; class Insecta; order Trichoptera; family Limnephilidae; genus Halesus; species Halesus radiatus. The sequence goes on along the minus strand of JAHDVE020011299.1, from coordinate 9,449 downwards.
TTATTCCATTTATGGATATGATTATCTGAAAATATGAGTCTTAAGTTTAGATCTGAATTCTGTCGAGTCATCATTCTGTGATCATTCAAATCATGCGCAGTTCATTCCTCATTATATCGTAATGAGTTTTAATTATATAGGAATGAGTTTTGCGATTTTGTTTTCTTTCGAAAGGGAAGTCTTATTTCATTTCTTCTTCTTGAATAATGGTTATGTCTGTGTTGATGTTTATTAATTTTTTACAAGAATTCAGAATTTTTATGGATTTTTATTTGCACAAATGCACACGTGCGATGCAAACCTTGAGCCCTGTATAGCTCGTCTATTCTAAATAAATCATTATCACAAAACGGTTACTAGTTAGTTATCTTAGTTAAAATAATTTTGAAAGTTTCGATTTTTCAAAGCCCGCAAAAATGCTCTAAATCTATGACCGGTCGGTTTTGATGAGTTTTGAGGTTAGAATATCATACTCGTATATCAAAACAAAGATGAGAGTCACCGTACATAATTGTATATTCTATTCAAGGTAAACCATAACTAAACATAATTACAAAGGTATGTACCTATTTAGAAACTTCAACTCTAAGAATAATAATAGTATTGAGTATTAACGTTATTATAATATCAGTATTGATAATTGGTTTGATGGTGAATACCGTAATTTCTTTCATGAACTTAAGTTAAAATTATGCCAAAACTAAACAAATACGTATATAAAATACAAAACAAAAGCGAAAAATATTTTTTTCATTCTAATTCAAAAAATGTATATATTAATTAAATTAGCCAAAAACATACGACCTGTGTTTCAAAATATGACTGCCTTAGAGCACACTTACTATTTTTATAATATGTATGTCCAAAATCCAAAATGGCGGAATTAAATAAAGTGTAAAATATGAAGTCTTCAATTGCTTGTCATTTAATATTAATTTTTGATTTTTTTTTTAAACAATAAAATTATTTTTTACATAATATGCATGTTTTTTTTTTATTTAATGATAATATCCGCTATCAATGTACACAAGACTAAGATCTCATTTGTTTTTTTAAATAATTAATTGTATTATTGACTCTCCTTCTTTGTTGCAACTCATCCAGTTCAACATTCCTTTCTATAAACTTAAAAACAATTAATTGCATTTCTCCAATCAACACTGAACTCTACTAATGATGGGTACCATTCTCCACTGTCCAGAATGTCGAGACTTGTTAACTCAAGCCAGGGCCTTGACATTTTTGGTACTAGTCTAAATGATTTCTGTGAGCATTTATGAAAATAAACTTCAAAAATTATCATTCAGTATGTATAAAATCATGGACTACCAAAACCTAGTTCAGGCTTTGACTTGAATGCCTATTTTTGTCATTTCTTCATTCATGCATTATGTATATGCTTGTTTTTTTTTCTTTAACTCTTCTTTATTTCATTTCGTTTTGTGTATTTTGGGTAATTGAACAATGGTCCGTTAATAAAACAAAAATAAAAAAGGAAAGCAATTACTAGGAAATTGAAGGAGAGCTTTTGGCTTGAGCGGAGTTTCGAGGAAGCGAACGTAATGACAGTGGTTCCGAAAATAACGAACAAACAACGGATGCGCTGGGTCGGTGATTCCATAGCTAGGAAATGATTGTATTTGACTTGAAGGTAGGAACCGCTACGGTAAATTTCTGATAAATCAATTTTGTTCAATTCTGTAGATATAACACTTCTAGGGGTTAGCTGTACAGTGCGACATACAAACAAACGTAGAAGCCTAGTGGAAATGTAAACGAATTGTTGAGTTCATTAGATAGAAAATGGTTTTCATGTGAAAAATGCTTGGTTCAAGTTTCAAGGAAAGAAGCCCTATTAGAGGTCACGTTCGGGAATTATTATCTATAGATGATGGATCCTAGATGATGTAAAGATATAGAAGATAGTTCGAGGGAGGTTTAGGTCAATAGTAAGGGTGGTTTTTTCATGCCTTTGTTACTAGATGTTTCTTTCAGAAAATGCTTATTCTTTTCTTTTCGTTATTCTCCTATTCTGAAACAACTAGGTATTTTACTTATCGGGAGGTATTGTTCATTATATCGAAAAAGATTAAGGAATTTTCTTTGCTTCTTGTGATATCCATTGTACTGATAATACTGGCTAACTTTTCTCAAGGGCGTTATGTGAAAAAACTTAATAACATCCATGTTACAATGACCTAACAACGTTGGAATTTCAAAAATTTCGAATCACCTCCCGAAGTTATTTCGCTTTACTCCCGGACAGATTGTACAGGTTATTGAATTTATGTACTTTCTGTATTTATATTCTACGTAGAGCGAATGAACGCAGAAAAAAGTGTAAGGAGAATATGTAACGCGAAAGTGAATGATAGAAGAAGTCGGGGACTTCCAAAGAAGACTTGATACGATCAAGTGAATCAAATTGAGTTGGATCATGTTAGAAGAGTATGCATAAGACAATATATGAGTGTGAATGAAGAAAGGAATCTCTGCCAAGACAGAGTTGTGTGGTGGTCTATCTTCTCTGCCTACACTGTGGGAAAATGACGTGATGATTAGTTAGGTTTTATTTATGGATAATCAACTAGTGATACACAATCCGCGGCCGGCGGGTCGTATACGGCCAGCGATCCCATTTCGTGTCGTACAGCCCACTCGGTGAATAAAATATGAAAAAGTTTGCGGTAAAAAATATTCAACGGCTTCTGTTCTGCTATGCAAAAGGTTTTAAAGGCAAATTTATTCTAACTTCAATGCTTTATATCAATTGCTGAAAATAAAAAGTTTTTTGCCTGTTTTTTTACACCTGAACCACAAACTTTTTTCCGTCTGTCTCAAATTATCCCACCAAAATTAAAAACATTTTTTTAAAGGTGTGATTGAAAAAATAATTTTTCAGAGTGATAAAATCCGACCGCATTTATTGGTTTGGGGTGCTTGTTTGTGGATTCTATGATCGTAGCATTCAAAAGTTACCGTTTTAGTAGGTTAGTGACGTCAATGACTGCAGAGAAAACCATGTCAAGCTGTGTGCACTCTATCCCCTGCGGCCCGCGAACAAAGTATAAATGGATAAATTGGCACTCCGGCTAAAAAGGTTATGTATCACTGGATTAAATTATTTGAAGAGATAGTTTTACATTACTTATGCAAAATGGCTTTAGTAACATTCTCTACTAAAATTATTATTTATGTAATTATGCCTTAGTAATTAATCAGAAACAAATTGTTTCTCTGCAACTCCAGCACTGGGGATATTAGCAAAGTTATCTTTCTGTTTTCTTGGGGTTAACTCTCGTTTTTACACGAGCTTGTAGTAACTTTACACGAGTTAATACTTGCTTTGCACGAGTTCATAGTTAAGCGGTGTTTATACTTTACCGTGTTTATACTGTTCACGTGCTGAGACTTCAATCCGTATTTAGAAGCTGTTCGTGTTTATAGTTTATTCTGAAGCCAACGGCGGTTAATCAATATTACTTCGTGAGCTACGAATTAATACAATGGGAAGCAAAATTCAGTTGCATTAATTCAGAGCACATTAAATGGATTGAGAAATCAAAAAATTCGCTTGATTAAATTTAGGATTCAGGAATATCATATTTTGTTGCAAAAAATAAAAATATTAAAAAAAAAACGAGGTTTCATTAGCGTAGCGGTTAGAGCGTTGTCTGGGTAAGACACAGATCCTGAATTCGATTCCCATATGCGACTAATATCTATTTATTTTCTGTGTATTTTTCAGTTTCATATTTCATTTGTTAACACAATGGAATAACATTTGTATCATCATGTGTTAATACTCGGGAATACAATGCATAATGTATTACATACTTTTTAATAAAAAAATAATATTTTCTTCAATGATTAAATTATACAATGAAATACATAAGCTCAATAAGTTAACTGAATAAATTTAAATTTGTTTCTGAACTTGCAGAAAAGTGAATAGATCTCCTATATAAATAAAAATTGGATAGGCATATCAGAGACACTATCTAGATTGCAAATATTTTTATACCGGGACATAGTTCTACCGCTGAACTAATGAGACCAGTTTATTTTACGTCATTTTTACCGATCAAATTTACGACTTACAAATCTTATCCTCAATTAATTTTCATATTATTGGCTGCAAAATTTCTTCAAAATCTCCAAAAATGTTTTTTTACATTATTTGGATTAATTTAATTACAATTACAGAAACATTTTTGTAGATCCATCAAACTTAACAATCAAAAAGCACCTAGACATTAAGTTGAATACTTAAACGCGACGCTATTGAGATTGTCACTAAAATTGTTTATTTTATTTTTTTATTTTATTTTGCAATATAGATAGTGTCTCTGATATACCTATCCATTTTTTTTTATATAGGAGATCTATTCACTTTTCTACACGTCCAGAAAGAAAATTGACGGCCTCCATGGTCGAGGGGTAAAGCTTTCGACTACGAATCCGAAGGTCGCGGGTTCAAATCCCGGCGTGCGCAAGTAATTTTTATTTAATTAATTTGTGTTGTTTCACAATTAATTCATTTAAAAAATAATATATAGTATATTTGCGCATGTTCCAGAGTGGAAGATACTCTCAGTATCGCCCTGGCGGAAGACCACTATTCAGAATTGAAACGCTGCTAGAAATGGCTTTTAGCCGTGTTTGGTGACCAGATCTGAATAGCCAGGTATTTACCCACCTTCCTCTTTCCATTCTCCTTCCCCTCCCCAATACCTTCAGCCTCACAACATTCCCCATTTGGGGATGCCATAGTCCCGCTGGCTCCAGACGGTTGGGAGAAGTTGGGACTCTTGTGCGGTATACATATAAAAAAAAAATTAAAACTGAAAAAAGTTCACTTGAAATACCGGGTACTACTCCCCATACCTATAAGTGTAAAACTATATAATTTTTTTATTTAAAAATCTGTATTTAGTAGAATATTGCATTTTATGCTACCTCGAAACATGGCAGTGAGGCATGGAACTGGCAAAGGAAAGATAAAAGTAGACTGGTGTATAAATGAGATCTTTGTGGCGAATGCTTGATTAAATTTTTTTTCCTTCGTTCTTGTTTTGTTTTTCTCTTGATAGCTTCATAAAAGAATAACTGTGTTTAACCAATTTTAGCGTAATAAACTTTGTCGTCTTACCTCCTGTTTAACTTCCTATGCGTGTATATTTGTATTGGAGGCTCTTTGTTTCTTAAATAAATTAAAACAAAAAACATTGTAAACAAGTTTGATCGTGTGAAAAATGTAGAGATTCGCAAAGAATGCAAGGCTGATGTAAGCGTTATTAGTAAGAGATTAAGAATGCGATACTTAAATGGTTTTGGCATGAAGAGCGAATGAAGGAAGAAAGGAGTGTAAGGAGAATATATGACGCGAATGTGAATGGAAGAAGATGCCCGGGACGCCCGACGAAGACACGATCAGATGAATCCAGTACTTTAGTCGGGTCATGTCAGAGGTTAGAATAACAGAAGAGAATGCATGAGACGATGGATGAACGTGAAGTAAGCATGAAGTGTATGCAAAGACCAAGTTGTTTGGCGGTCCGCTCTATCTGCCCACCGCAGCGGAGAAACGATCTAATTGTTAGTTAGTTAGTCTATTTTAATCAATTAATTTGACATTTTCTAAAAATATTTGTTTTTTTCATAATGTAGTTTCCGAAAACGGGTCTCTTATAATTTTTTCGGTTTTTTTTTATATTTATCATCAATTTGGCTCTGTCGGCTTTTGGAAGTTTTATTTTCCGGTTTCCTTTCATCCATTTCTTCCGGAGTAAACACAACTGCGCCAGCTTCGATATTTGAGAACTTTGTCCTCATCTATCTAATAATGTAAAGAATAAAATTTGTGGCGAGAGATACTTTTTTTATATTTTCGTAATCAACTCGTTATCAATTCATTTAATAATCTTCGTATCTTGTCCTACAGTCCTACATTAGACATTTTCCTCTTTACTCTCATTTCCCACCTTCCTTTGACATTCTGTCTCTTTTACTTTAATATATTGTTCCATTCTATTATATGTAAGCATCGCCTCTGTGATGGACCCTCTACACGATGGGCCATCAGTTGGCCCACTACGGATGGCCCAGTGGCGTCTGATGGGCCCTCTACGTGATGGCCGTTGATGGGCCATAAGCTGGCCGATGCGATGGCTTGGCGATGGCTGGCGAGCCACTACACGATGGCGACGTTCAGTTCTACTTTCAACGTGCTTCCGGATGCACGTGCCCCTGCGGCAATACATTTGGTTTAAATACGAGATGATTAGTTTTTATTAGTATATTAGGCAATGACATTAAAAACAAATGATAGGTAAATTTAATTTTATGATATCATGTGCTATATAATATCGCCATCATCCAGAAGCACATTGAAAGTGGAACTGGACCTTGCCAACGTGTAGTGGCGTTGCAAATATCGCTGGCCATCGCCAAGCCATCGAATCAGCCATCTGATGGCCCTTCATAGGCCATCGTGTAGAGGGTCCAACACACTCTTCCATTAATTCATTTTATATTGTGTTTCTCTCTTACTTTATTTTGTGTCTCACCTATATAAATATATACGTATTTTTAATCATAAAAACAAATTTAAAATGAAACATGAAACCGAAAAAAGACCCGTAGAAAAAGTCAATAGATATTCCACATAAAAAAAAAAATTGGGTGAATTTGAGCTCTATAATTGTTGTTTAATATAAAAAAAAATATTGATACAAATTGGAGTGTTCATGAGCAAACCAATTATCAAAACGGATATTATGATAATGTTGTTGCTCAATATTATTATTATTCTTCGAGTTAAAGTTTCTAAAAAAGGTACATAATTTTATTACTTGTGCTTAGTTATGGTTTACCATGAATAGAAAATAAAATTATGTACGGTAAAGCTCATCCTTGTTTTGTCGTTTAATATTCTAACTTCAAAACTGATTAAAACCGACCGGCCATAGATTTGGCGCGTTTTGGCGGGCTTTGAAAAATTGAAAGTTAAAAATATATTTTAATTATGGAAACTTTCTTTAGAAAAAAACGAAATATACTGGCATTTAAGTTTGAATGTCATTATTGATAAAAAAATAATTAGACTTCAGTTCTTCAACGTGAGCCATCTCAAAAAGGAAATAAATTATGAATCTGTTTTCACAAGGGGTGTTAAATTATGATTAAACAAAACATGAAAAGTTAAATGAATACAATAAATATTAAGGGTAAACGAAACATGAAAAGTCAAATGAATACAATAAATATTAAGGGTAAACGAAACATGAAAAGTCAAATGAATACAATAAATATTAAGGGTAAACGAAACATGAAAAGTTAAATGAATACAATAAATATTAAGGGTAAACGAAACATGAAAAGTTAAATGAATACAATAAATATTAAGGGTAAACAAAACATGAAAAGTTAATGAATACAATAAATATTAAGGGTAAACGAAACGTGAAAAGTCAAATGAATACAATAAATATTAAGGGTAAACGAAACATGAAAAGTCAAATGAATACAATAAATATTAAGGGTAAACGAAACATGAAATGTCAAATGAATACAATAAATATTAAGGGTAAACGAAACATGAAAAGTTAAAAGAATACAATAAATATTAAGGGTAAACGAAACATGAAAAGTCAAATGAATACAATAAATATTAAGGGTAAACGAAACATGAAAAGTCAAATGAATTTAATAAATATTAAGGGTAAACGAAACAGAAAAAGTCAAATGAATACAATAGATATTAAGTTTCTTGGGAGACTTGAGCTTTAAACTTAAACTAATAATTTATAACATTTCAATTTCTGTATGTAGGTACATCCGCCACCAAACAATTTTTCCCAATATTTAAACGCATTTCCTGCTAAAAGTGTATTTTTCCGTATAAAATATTTAAATTTGCGCCATCTGTTGGCGTGTATAACTTTTCGTTTACCCTTTATTCTTTGAAGAACTGTGGTATCAAAAATCGTTCACCATGAAAATAAATATTACTGCGAAAAGTTAAAAAGTTTGGCTGTAATCTGACATCTACAAAATAATTTGTGATTTTTTGAAAAAGAAATCCGCTTTAAAGAGTCAAGCAAAAGCATCGTCACACGGTCTTTGCAGTCTTAAGAAATCCACATAGCCATTATCCGAACAAAACGGCCTTCTAAATTGATTTATCGATTTCCTAGCCCGACAACACCGGCTGTATTATGTCTACACACTACTTTATTTCTTCCAATTGAATAAAGTAATAAAATAGGGTAAGAATAGCTTCTCGGAATGCCTCAGCGACTTGACTGACTAAATCGGTTTATTGGATTGTAAAAGCAAATTGCACTGAATTCCTAACGTAAGCCTTAACTCATAGCTCTAACCTAACCTTATTTAAGCTTACTTAAGCTGAACCAAACCTTACATATAATTATGTAAACTTAAATAACCCAATCTAAACTGACACAATAGCTCTTAGCTAACTCAACCCTTTCTTGACGGTACTGACAACTGAGTGGATATGGTCTCTAATAATTTCTAAAATGTTTCTGTAAATTAGAACGGTCATATTTTGAGCATTCATTCGCAATTATTAGATTTAGTAATTATTATATGTAAAAATTTATCAAACTTAACAGAAAAAATGTTTTATTGAGAAATCAGACAAAAGTTTGCTAATATACGTGTTTGCGGAGTGCTGCGGAAGTGAGCGAGGGAAGCGGGGTTTCCGTTGTTGAAACTGTTCGGCGCGGCTGCAGTAGCAGGCAACTGGCCGGCACTGATAAATAGTTAGAGTAAACTATTAATGTTTATACTGCTTCAAATCACAAAACTCTCAATGTACACTGGATGTACAAGAAAGGAACTCGAAGAAGTACCATAACGGAAAGGTTAAACTGAACCTACCTTTACCTGACCTAACCTAACCAAACCAGATATAACCTGACCTATTTTTTAAGTATTCTTACCGAACTTATCCTGCCCCCGCCTGGTCTAAACTTAACCTAACCTTAAATTTTGTTCAAAATGATTTTGGTAAATGTTAACCCATTGAAATGAATCGATGAAATTAGGGTCCTATTATATTTGATATTGTAGCGCGGTTACATTTTTTTCATAACCTTTGATAGTCATATGTAACCCAACCTTTCAGAAATGGAAATTACCATAACATAACCTGACCCAACCTAACCAAACCCAACCTAACCTAACCCAACTTAACCTAACTAAATGGAATATAACATAACCGAACCTAAACTATCATATCCTAGCATAAACCTAAGTTAACCTAAACGTAACACCTTAAGATTTAGTGTTTTAAAATGTTTTTTTTAAGGATTATAAATTTATTATGCAATCGTTCCCTATTTGGCGACCAGATTTGAATAGTCAGGTACTTCCCAACCTTTCTTTACCTCATCTCTTTCCCTTTCCCACTCGATTTTGCA
>JAHDVE020011298.1:0-52622 GCA_022606495.2 Halesus radiatus | reverse complement strand
CATAACCGAAAAGCAAGGAAACACTTCATACTTATAATCCTCAAGCAACTTATAAAATAAATAAAAAATAAACAAGTTACATGAACCAAACACTTCCTCACTTTATGAGAGTCAATTTCTCTAGGTTAACACTTGTGAGGTTTGGAGAACTCAAGCTCCCACTTCAAAATTTTCAAAAAATTATTTTTATTATTAATAATACCCTACTTAACTAATCCTCTCTTCCTCTTAACAAAAAAAATTACAATTACCATGCAGTTTCAACAGGGTTTTTTTTTTTTTTTTTTTATATATGTATCTAAAGAATTAGACACAGTATACCAATATCCATTGGATAGTTTGCGTATTCACCTCCAAAAATTTTCCTCGTCGTATAGTTATAGAACTATTTGGTTGTCATTTAGCCATTGCTAAATAGTATAAAGATGAGGGTTTACATGTTACAATACCTATCTATTCGTGTGGTTTCAAACAAGTACATTTGTCAATATCTATATATATAAATTTGCAAAGTACAATTTCTCTCGAAATTTTACATCTTCCTATCTTTTCAAATTGGTGCTCGATTTTTTTTTAATCAAAAATCGACACTGGTTACACAAAAATACTTGATAAATTTACGCTGGTGTTAGCAGTGTAAAAATAGTACATATTTACTAAACCTATTGGACAAATCAACTTAAAAAATACTTATCAACATATTATAAACAGTGGTATTACTAGATCTAAACTATCTACTAATCATCTTCTCCTGTTCAAGGAGGCAGAAGATGTTTACTCCAAATTGGTAAATATTTGTTTGTTGTGTGCATGCATTAGCAGTACTACACTTGATACTTAATACTAATATTATTACAAAAAAAATCATACTTTCTAAATGTCTATACTATATTCTTTAAGGAAAGAGATACCAACTTACTTTAGACATAATTATAAACTTAGAATATACATTAAACATTATAGTTACTAATTAACAATTAAAACTATTTTATTATCTGTGTGAAAGAAAGTAGCTCAAAATCTCCCAGACAGAATATATTAACTATCCTTTTCGAGTGTGTCGTAGTAATCTCCAAAAATTCTAATTTAACTTTTACTCCGGTGCACTCCAAAAGCATAATTTTACCTACGGCTAAACAAATTAAATACAAAGAATACCTACTATAAATATATACATATTGTCAGGTAACACACCATCAGACCGGTAACCGATTTAACTTTCATTTAGAGTATTCGGAATTATTAGAGGTAATTAACCGATATACCGTAGCGACAACAATAATATCCGATATATATGTATATATCATGAAAATTCTTAAGTTTAATTTTCGAGGTACACTATTGGTATGTACCTATGTAAAAAAATAATCAAAATTATTATAAAAACAACAAAAAAAAAATCAATCCCCGTTTTTTTTTTTGTTGTTTATTTTGTTAGGGCGCCACTGATCTAAAAGATCAGAGAAACAAATAATATGTTTCTATTCTAGTCTAATGAGGATAAGTGTCAAAAAAAATATCATCAATAAATTAGAATTTGTGTTTATTCTGAGCACCTGTATTGAAGGTACCAAACTCCAGTACATGTGACCACAATAACACCTTTAAAGAAACAAGTGAAGCGACATGAAGGGTTGGTAGTCCCACATGCTACCACACTGGCTTCTTACAAGAAAATTAACCTAATACTTAATCTAAACGAACTATATCCTTAACATGAAAATTACCTACTACTTTGCCTTGCATATCCGCAAGGGTATAAACTAAGTTAGAGACTTTGGTTTTAACAACATTTTGTACAAACCTCGGAGCTAATTTATGCGAAAAGAAATTGGGTCCACTGGACTGGACAAAATTTTTCCGCCACACAATATCTCCCACCTCATAATTTACCGATTTGCGACGTAAATTATAATGCTTTGCATTCTTTCTATAAGCCTGTAACAGAGCCTCTGAAACTTTTTCATATATAGGAGCCAAGTCCTCTAATTTCTTAGCAAAGTTTTCTCTCGATTCTTCTAGACTTGAGTCCGATACGCCTGTCGAGACATAATTTTTGTGAAAATTACCATTAATGACCTGTTCACGACCGTGCATCAAGAAGAAAGGCGTATAACCTGTTGCAAAATTTACCGAATTATTTAGGGCTGACTGAATATGTGGCAGAAATCTGGACCAATTACGCTGGTCAGACTCGGACAAAATAGACAGTGCTGTACCTATTGTTTGGTTATAGCGTTCGACGACATTGTTTTGAGGTGTGTAAAATGCGTTGTAAAAAGGTGGAGGCACATTATAATCAGACAGTAACTGTTTAAATTCTTTAGATATAAATTGTTTACCGTTGTCGCATACAAATGTTTGTGGAACGCCATGAACAAGAAAAATGTGCTGTTCTACATTTTTTACAATACTTTTTGTGGTAGCATTTCTAAGCGGAAAAATCCAGGTATATTTAGAGAACACATCTACGATTGACAATATATACATAAACCCAGAGTAACTACGTGGCAGTGGACCGACTAAGTCTATTGAAAGCATTTGCATGGGTCTGGTTACAATCTTAGGATTTGAAGAGATGCCCGCTGGCGCAGATGTATTGATTTTATGTGCTTTGCATGTCTTACATCGATTAACAAAATTCTTAACATCCTGGTACATTCCTGGCCAATAAAAATGTAAATGCACCTTTTTGTAAGTTCGAAATACTCCCGGATGGCAAGAAAGATCCGCTTCGTGTTCTTGTTTTAATATTTCGGTTCGCTTTTCAAAAGGAACAACCAGCTTCCACGCCGTATCTTCACAAAGAGCGAAACGAGTTTTGCTATGCCTAAAGAGATCATTACCCCTAATTTGAAAATTGACAAAACGTTGGGGTGAATTTTTACAGTTTGTAAATAATGTGTTGTACCATTTATCGTTTGTTAAATGAATCGTGGTAGGTATATCCGTTGATGTCACTAATGCTACCTCCATGCGCGACAGTGCGTCCGGTACCGTATTTAGTTTACCTTTTCTATGAACAACGTCGAAAGAAAATTGAGAAAGACGAGTTGACCAACGAGCTAAACGACCTGTGGGGTTTGTTAGAGAAACTAACCACTGTAGGCTCGAGTGGTCCGTAATTACAGTAAAGTGTGTTCCTTCAACATACGGTCTGAAATGAGTGACAGAGTCTAGAACCGCAAGTAGCTCGCGCTCCGTAACACCATAATTACGTTCATGAACGTTTAAGCAACGCGAAAAATAACTTACCGGGTGTTCTTCACCATTAAAATTTTGTGTTAATACACCGCCTATCCCGACTGCGCTAGCATCACAATGTATTACAAATGGTAATTTGAAGTCAGGACAGTTAATAACCGGCGCTGTTGTCAGTGCCTCTTTTAATTGGTTAAACGAATTTTCCGCTGCCTTGGACCATACAAAATTGCTTACTCCTTTCCTTGATCCTGTAAGTTTAGTCAGAGGAGCTGCTATCGTGGAAAAATCTTTAATGAAACGACGATAATAACCGCATAATCCTATGAAAGCCTTTATTTGTTTTGAGTTCTTCGGGATCGGGTAATTTTTAATGCATTCTACTTTAATGGGATCTGTTCTCAGTCCTTCCGAATCTACAATATATCCCAAATACTTTAACTCCTTTTTACAAAATTCGCTCTTTTTTAAGTTTATTGTTAGTCCGGCTTCTTTTAAACGATAGAAAACCTTCTGCAAAAGCTTTAAGTGCGATTCAAAATTTTCCGAAATTAATATTAAATCATCTACATATCCAAATACGTTATCATCAAATTCTGGGCCAAACAGTTTATCAATTAAACGTTGCAATTCACTAGGTGCATTTTTTAGGCCGAAGGGCATACGCGTAAACTCATAAAGACCATACCCCGGAACAACAAATGCCGTTACAGGAGCTGAAGATTCATCTAGAGCAATTTGCCAGAACGCCTTCGAGAGATCTATAGAAGAGATGAAACGCGCACCCCGTAGCTTATCTACAATCCGAGATACATAAGGTAGTGGGTATGAATCTCGCCGAATGACGCCATTAATTTTACGACTGTCTAGGCAGAATCTCGCAGAACCGTCTTTCTTTGTTACCAACAGAACCGGGCTAGACCAAGCCGAACGTGATGGACGCACAACTCCCAAAGCTAACATATCTTTCAATTCAGCTTCTAATAGGCGTTGACGTGCTGGAGACAAAGGATAGTATCGTTGTTTTATCGGTTGACCCGTGGTCTCGATATGATGTTGTACTAGGTGCGTAAGTCCTAATCCGCATTTTTCAAAAGATATGTTTTCAAATTGTCTAATTATTTTTTGCAGCTTACGATTATCTCCGGAAGTAAGAAAATTGGCTGCAGTAACTTTTCGAATCTCACCCACCGTATTCTTCAAATTACTGCTGTCCACCCTTGGGAACAATTGCGGAGCTAATTGGAATTGTTTCCAAAAGTCGACCCCTAAAATAATCGTAGCTGATAGAGAAGGAATTATGAAGAAAATAATTTTTTCCGTTGTTTCCCTATAAGTTACTGGTACCTCTATTGTGCCAATAATATCCTGACGCTTACCATCAGCAGTTGTGACGAATGATTTACAACTAATTATTTTTAATCCTAAATTAACAAAATATTTGTAAGTGTTTCCACCAAAACAACTTACAGAAGCACCGCTGTCCAAAAGACATGAAAAAATTCTATTCGAAATAACAATATTAACATGAGGCCTTGTGTCATTTCTATTGTGTTCCAGAGGCATAGATGCGTCCATCGTTTGCGCTCCTGAACACCTTAGATTGCCAGAAACTTCAGCCGATTTCCCCCCATCTTCGTACGCAAGATGGTGAAAACCGTACTTTAGTTTTTTGAACTATTGTTACGAGAATTGTTGCCTAATTTTCTCTTCCTACAAAAATTCCACGTATGCCCCGGTATATTACAAAAATTGCATTTCAAATCGGCTCTATTCCCAGGAAAAGAAGAAGAAGGAGATTGATTATTAATTCTCTTATGAAAATAAGCGGTGTTAGTATTACCCTTATGCGTGTTGTTTATTGCTGGCTTCGCAGTAAACATTTCTAGTTGTTCACAGACAGCAACTAATTTATCAAAGTCGGAAGTGTCACTTGAAGCAAGTACACTTGCATATTTGTTTAATAAACTATGCTTGGCTAGTTTTACTAATTGCATTTCGGATAAATTGTCAACAAGTTTAGAGTTAGCTATTTTTAAATTCGCGACAAAATCTGCTACCGACTCGTCCGATGATTGTCGCATATTGTACAAGTTACGCGACGCCTGCACTTGTGCATCTTCACGTTCGTAACGCGCTAGTAACAATTGCTGCAGATCTCTCCACGTCAGATTGTCTTTACATATAGAGCGAAACCATGTAGCTGCTTTTCCTTCCAGCAAATCACCAAATCCGAGGACAACATCCTCTATTTTTGTTCTCCTGCTTCTACACAATTCTTCTATCTTATACAAGAAATCTCTGACGTCAGAGGTTCCGTCATATTTCAAATCCCATTTGTAAACTCCTATCTCGCCACTTGTTGAATAATAATAATTATTTGTTATATTCGTAACCTGAGATTCCGTGGGTTTATTATTTGAACCTAAAACTTCTTTAAGAGACGCGTTAAATTTACGTGCTTGTGCCCGCATTTCCGCAAGAGTCGCCTCCGGACCGATTTCTTTTTCCTCTAAAATAGTGGACAATTCCTCTTTCGAATAACTGTTAATGTTGTTAATCTCCATTGTAAACAGAATTAAATTACTTATTTATAAATTATCCGAGACGCAAACAATCGTGTACACGCAACACCATCTATTGTCAAAATCATGAATCATTTTAATTTCATTTATTTAAATTTATTTGCATTAGTTTTAGTTACCGACGCCAGGAAATGCCTGTGTCGCAAAAATAATTACCGTTTCTTTCAAGAATAACAATGTCACAAATATGCCAAAAATTACGACAATTAATATTTACCAACCTTCTAATGGCGTGATCGCTGACCTCATGTATGCACACATATACATAAACAATATTATGATATAATTAATAATATTTCTGTATCAATCCATACATCACACCACACGAACTTCACCCATCAATTCCCGAGTCCGTGTCCATAATATCTTAAATATTATTCACAAAAAACGTTGAGGCGCCATAATGTAGCGTAAAAATGATACGACGGCTAATGTTCTCTCATCTCAAGATTCGTGGGTGAGAATGATGGTGAAGCACAGGGAAGTGGGATGTATTGATTGATACAGTAAATAAACCCCTTGTAAAAGGAAAGAACATAAATTTAATGATTCTATAACCACGTCTATCATGGTTTAGCAAAGAAAAGAGTAAAGAGAAGGATTGATCCCAACACGAAAAGGTTCAAACAATAATTGATGGCTCTCATGGTCCGACTCCTCTCCTCAGCATCATGGAAGGCCTCTCCAGGTCCAGATGCTCACCGATCGTAGTAATCTCCAAAAAGAAGTCTAGGACGACTCTTCTGAAGCGCCATCCGCCATAGCCTCTTCCGTGGGGTCCAGACAATGGAATATGCAGATGCTACCTTATGTCCTTTTTGGTCCGCTCATCACTTCTTCCGAGATTTTCACCACAGCAGCAGGCACGCGCGGTTTGGCTTCATCGCCTCACAATCCGGCCATCGATCAATCAATAAAACAAAAACACACCCACTTCGGGCAAATTTTGTAGACGCCCTCCGACGTCAAACAAAATAGAAAATCAAAAACATAATCTCTCCCAACAAACACACGTCGATCACGACCGCTCCAGTCAGGTTATATCGCCCGCCATGTTGAGTTGCTCCCTTCCGTCTCCCGTCTCCCATAGACATCCTCTCACCAATCTCTTCCGTAGACAATTATCCCAATCATAGACTCGGGGTCAGTATTTACGTTACAACAGATATTAACTTGAATGTGTTGGATAAATTGAATAGGTTTGAAATATTGGTGTAACTTCAGTGGCTTGAAATAAAAATAAATATATTATGCATTGTAAGAAATAATAGGTTATCATTCGAAATCCCCCGCTTCCAGAATAACTGAAGAAATAATCACCAAAGTGCCATTGACATTGTTGTTGGAAGGGGTATAGAGTATTATTACGAAAACAAATTCATTAAAATTGGTATGAATTTTCAAGCAATAACTCTCAACTAGTCGCAATAAATAAACAATGATTTTACGAGCGAAATGAAACTGCAAACAGCGAAATTATAAGCTAAAAACATGATAAACAGCGGAAAAACGTGTTATCTGGTTAGAGTTGGGCTCAAAAACGGCATGTGTGACGTCAGAAGCAGTGGTACCAACAGAACATGGTGTTTTGATGGTACAGTTTTTAATTCACTTTTATATAACGATTTATAAAATCTACATGTAATTATATACAATAAAAGTTATATATTCAGAATCAGCATTTGTTGATCTATACGAATATATATTTTTAAAGCCATTATATTTTTCACTGGAGTTCCTTATTGTAAATGTTGGGTACAATATTCTACGTGTTTAGAATATTGATGGTTTTGGGCTCTTTGTGTAAAAGACAAATAAATCATACCATTGGACTCCAATATTTGGTTGGGCGGACAATCTATGGTTTGGCAGGCACTATATGTGTCTATTCATTATTTGGTACTTGTTAAAAATTATATGCAATCATATTATGCGTTAATAATTAATATTTTAAAACTTGCAATACATATTTATTTCGTTTTCTAGTACATATTTCCCTTTTTGTATGTAATTTAATAATAATTTATAATTAAAACACTGTTACCAATTTTTGCCTTTGATTTAACAAAAATAATTGCTTCCTCAAATGATGTAAAATAACTTTGTGGAGTCATATTTATTAAACCAATAATAATTACTTTGTCTAAAACTACTGTATTTAATATGTAAATATTTACATGTTTCAGGAGCAAAGCTTCTCTCTTCAGGATAAATAATTTACCTACTAAAAATAATGACAAGTATAGAAAAATAGTAAGAAAATAGAACAAATTAATAAAAAACACAAATTAATAATAAGTGATGAAAGTAGGTAAGTAATTAATTAAACATGTAAAAATAATTGAAAAATTATTATAAATATTGTTAAAAAAAAAATGTATTGGAAATTTATATTAATAATATAAATAAAATAGCAAGGTATAAAAAATAAAATAAAAGTTATTATTATTAAAATTTATATTAATAATCTTATAAATGTAGTTATTAATTATTTATTAGTTATTACTTACCTACTGTCATCACTTATTTTTAATTTTTGTTTGTTTTTAATTTGTTCCATTTTATTATTATTTGTCTATACTTGTCATTATTTTTAGTAGGTAAATTGTTTATCCCCAAGAGGGGAGCTTTGCTTCTGAAACATGTAGAGAGATATTTTCATATTAAATACAGTGGTTTTAAACAAAGTAATTATTATTGATTTAATAAATAATTGCATTTTACATTTCTCATGAAATGATTTAAAGATACGAAATTTAACAACTGAACCAGTAAAATTATTTAAAGGTGAGCATTATTTGCATTTGCATTGAGCAGTGTGTGCGCTTTTTAGAGATGGTTGTGTTCGATGGGGGCGGAGGGGTCGTCAGCTCGCATGGATCAGGGAAGGGCTTCTTCGGAACTTGGCGCTTCCCGTGAACAGGTGGTTCCTCTTGCTCTGTCAAAATAATTTGAAAAGTGTTTGCTACCTTCAACTAAATATAGAGATTAAACATGTTCCTTCTCCTTCTCATTGGCCGATGTCAGCAGTACTGTCCCTGCTTGGTTATCTTTTCAATTTATTATTTACTTTTGCCACAGCATAATATTTACATTCAGTCAACTTTCGTTCAAACAATCAATAACCTTAATGCGTCCACGGAGAGATTAATATCTTTTCCCAGAAGCTTAGAATCGTTGCTCCAATACAAGCCTTCTCGAAGGCATTTTTTACAGCAAAAGAGAATCGTTTTTACTTCATTACCCTATTCCTGTATGTCCTGTAAAAACATCCTGGAAGCGTTGGTTTCTCATATTGATCATAAACGAATTGCAAACACGGTAAATATCTCCTGGAATTAAGCTACCAGTATTAATGTAAGTATAATTGGATTTATGCATTAATATTTATCAATAGTTAGTTGTCAGTAATTTAAGTACAGACTAGTGCGCTACTTGCTATTTTTCACATTCTAGATTTATTTAATCTTTGAACAGACTGAATAGTCCAATAAAAAAATTGAAAATTGTATTCAAAGATTTAAATAACACACCGAAGAACATTTTTGAGAATCATTTTTATCTTAACGTTTATTATAATTTAACATTAATCTTAAGTAAAATAAATATTAACCTATTAACATCTTAAAACTAAAATAAATATAATATTTAGGTAAAAGAGTCTGTAAAATAACAAATTGGCTGAAAATAATCAGTTTTTCAATTTCATTACAAATTCCTGTATTGCCGTCTTATAGGAGTTCGTTAGTCAATCTACTGGCTGGATAAATACTGGTAAAGAGTCAAGTATACGCAGAATTCACAGTTGCTGCATATAATATCATCTACGTATACCGTGAGCATAAAACGAAAAGTAGCCTAGTCAAGATCCCTGTCCTCTTGGCGAACTAAGAATAAAGTCCTTTTCATAGACACAAACTCACAGCTTCGCAAGTCGGAATATTTTTTATGTATATGAAACATAATTTACTTGATTTAAAAATATCCTAACTTATGAAAACATGAGCTTGCTTCCAGATAAAAATCCTCCATCTCAATTTGCCAAAAAAACAAGGCCTTTACTTGGACCGTTTTCGTTGTATGCTCACGACATTAGATGGGATTTTTAAGTTATCTAATGGCAGGATAAACAACTACCAGAGTCATCTAATTGCTGGATTAACAACTGCCAGTGTCATCTAATGGCCGGACTAACAACTACCAGAGTCACCTAATAGCTGGATTAACAACTATCAAGGTCATCTAATGGCACGATTAACAACTATCAGAGTAATTTAATGGCAGGATAAACAACTACCAGAGTCATCTAATTGCTGGATTAACAACTGCCAGTGTCATCTAATGGCCGGACTAACAACTACCAGAGTCACCTAATAGCTGGATTAACAACTATCAAGGTCATCTAATGGCACGATTAACAACTATCAGAGTAATTTAATGGTGGGATTAACGGCTACCAGAGTCATCTAATGGCAGAATTAATAACTTCCAGAATAATCATATGTCTGTGCGCTTCCAGATGGTGGACTGAACTGTGTCTCATATTCTACACTATAAGAACCACTGTCGCTATTAAACTGTCTTCTCTGATCCGTGACCTTGGTGATGGAGGGAAGCGGGGTGTCCTTGGAGTCCGCGTGCTTCTCTTCCACTGTCTTGATGGTTTGTCTGTTGCGAACGCAGGGGTAGACAGTGGCACACTCGTCGAATTTTCTGTCCTTATGATCCCAATATTGGGCTAGACCGTCTTTTCTGTAATACATATACAATAAGATAATTAGAATACTTAATACAAGGGTTGTCTGTAAAAATAAGTTTCCCTATTTGACACGGGCGGGCAGATTGCTGTTATGTGCAATCCGGCAACTTCGTAGTCTTCCCCTCCACATCCCTATCCGGCCGAACTCGCTGCGACGCTCAGTGTCGGTTTGGCAGCCGTAAAGAATGGAGCTCCTGATCGCATCGCCCGCGAGGTGTGAAGTATGCTCCGTGATTTGTTTTTTCTGTGCCAAAGGCCATTCGGCGACGGAAATTCATTCTCAACTGACAGAAGTGTATGGAGAAACGTGCATGAGTGCGCAAGTGGTGCAAAGAATTCAAAGAAGGGCGCACAGATGTCCATGACGAACAGTGGTCCGTCGACCATCGGTCAGTGACGAAACGATTGTGAAAGTGGAAGCGGCAATACTGGCAGATCGAAGACTGACGGGTCGGGAGCTTAGCGAGATGATCTCAGATATCAGCAAGGGGCATGCTGACGAATGGAATCCATTTTCATCAGGACAACGCTCATCCGCATACAGCCCGCGTCACCACCGCGCTCATTGAGAAAATCGGATGGAGATCGTCCTACACCCACCATACTGTCCGGACTTGGCCCCGAGCGACTACCATCTCTTCCCTGATTTGAAGAAACACCTCAGTGGAACGTATTTTGCAAACGAAGAGGAGCTGAAAGAAGAGGTTCTGAGCTACCTTCACGGCCTGGTGGGAGACTTCTATGACCAGGGAATTAAAAAGATGGTGACCCGGATGAAAAAGTGCATCGAAGTCAACAGGGACTATGTAGAAAAATAGCTGAAAGTCTAAGCTTTCCAATGATGTATTGCTCGTTGTAAATAAAATGGTTTTCATTGTGAAAAAAAAAATAGGGAAACTTATTTTACGGACCACCCTCGTAGAATAGAATTTTCATATACAGATGTATGTGTATTTCTTGAGTGATGTGTACTACATATGTATATATTTAGTTGTCACATTTCTTAATGTTTTAATCACATCGGGTTCACAGTACACAGTGCATAATGATATTTGTTTTACCTGAGGAAGTACAGTTGGAAAGTGTGAAATGGACTAAGTTTAGCCCTGGCATGAAGTTGACAGGCAACCTTCATCTTGCAGTTGTCTGGCTCTACTTCTTCAGCACTGAAACCAAACACTTAATTATTTTCTTTTATAAACCTTCCGGCTTGGTCTAATGTAGAAGTAATTGGAGTAGGAGGTTATGGACAGTGCATTACTGAGGTGTTGTATTCATCAAGCCATTTACTGTCTAGAGAGCATGCTTGTTTTAGCATCCATTCAGACACCCAGCTCAAAATAAATTTACACGCTGTGTAGGAATTGATCACTAGGTTATGCTGGCTATGGAGGCCATTACTGAATAGGCGGCACCACTAGCAAGCGCCTCGGCACCTTGTCACTTATTATTATGCAAATAGAACAGCAATTTGAATATTGCTGTATGAAACAAAAAAATTATATTGAAACAGGGAAAACTGCACAGATAAATGCAAAGGACCTGGGGCCAACTAATGGGGTTTTAATTAAGAATTTAAGTTTTTCAACCCCATTAACCAAACATGTAATAAAATTTATAAAAATCTGGAAAAAAAAACTGTTTTTCGGCTCTCTTGGAAAGTTGTTAAATAAGTGATAAACATGTTTGTAGAGATTGTTTGATATCTGAAATGTGTTGTAACTGCGGTTTCTGTTACTGGAGACTGATGAGGAATCGGTTCTTTATCCAGTTATTTTGGGAACAGGTTCCTCGATAAGAAAAAAAAGGGGGAGAGGGGGGGGTTGCTAGAGAACTTATGAGAAAAAAGAACCGATTTCTCAAAATTTTTTTTGTATTCAGTGGGGCAAGGGGGGAGATTGGCAAAGCTGAGAAAAAAACTGTTCCTCAATAAAAATTCCAAAAGGAACTGGTTCCAGTGACAGCAAAGGAACTGGTTCTAAAAATAACCAGTTCAAAGGAATCGGTTCCAAGTAACTGGGACAGGAATACCGACCAACTCTATATGTTTGTGTTGTGGGTGACGAATTGTAACCGCGTTAGGTACCTACAATTTTGATTAAGACTGGGGCTGTGGCCACTTAAAATAAACTAAAAACAAACCCACTAATCATTCCTCACAAAGAATTTTCTAATCACATACTTGTGAATACGGACAT
The DNA here is from genome assembly GCA_022606495.2 of Halesus radiatus. Classification (NCBI taxonomy): domain Eukaryota; kingdom Metazoa; phylum Arthropoda; class Insecta; order Trichoptera; family Limnephilidae; genus Halesus; species Halesus radiatus. Next base: position 39,879 of record JAHDVE020011298.1, on the reverse strand, counting down.
AAAGTTTTACCTTCGAGCTATCCTTTTCTGTGGTGTTGGTTTCACATCAGTGTTTAGTAATGTCTTCAAATTCCTCTTCCGTCTTTGTTTAATTTCATTGGGTGAGTACCCTTTTTCTGGTTCGTCCCTCCCTAGAGTTCGTCCTCCCGTGAGGACTTGCTTCCTCCTCTGGTAGTGGTCGTGAGCTGCATATGGACTTTCATGAGAATAATATTCATGCGAATGAGGATCGTGGTGATAATGAGGCACAATGACTGGCTGAGGAGCCGGGGCTACCGGGGCCACCGCTTTTTCTCTCAGCAAATACTTGATGCCCGCAAACATGTGCATTATTCCACTGACCATCCCTGAAAGGCTGATGGCCAGAAGGATTTTGATGATGACCAGCGTTGCCACCGTCCCCCAAGCAAAGTAATCTGAAAAGAGGAAAGCGACAGTTAGAGAGCTGCTCGCTTGTATGCGAGGGTCGTCTCACGAGTAGCAAAAGCAAAGGCAAAAGATGCATTAATTATTATTAAAAAAAATTTTTTTTTAAATAGCAATCACATTCATCGGACACAGGTAAAACACATTCCTATACGTATGATATTTTACCATTTTTTAATAAATTGTGAAATATACATTTATTAATACTGTATAGTTGATAGCATGCAGCAACTTCAAAAAGGTTGGAAGCTTCTTTTTACCTCAATTTTCACGGTGATCGACTTCTAACAAGAACCTTGTGAGAATATTTGGCTGTTGTTTTTTTTCTTTTTCAAAGCTTTGACCATTTTAACCTCTTGATTAACAGAAACTATCATCTCTATAATTAAATTTTTCTAAAACTGTGTTCATCTGAAGCGACCTGCCAGGTAAGTATGTTTTTCTGTATCTGTCTGTACATAATTAGTTAAGAAATATTTGTACAGCGCCCTTGAGGTGATTTTTCACAAAAACGGCGCTATACAAGTCATCCAACTATTATTATTATTATTATTATTATAAGCGCGAATCTAGCAAAATCAATTTGTCCTACAACCGGGATATTAATTTTTTCATCCACAGTTTTAAATTTTAAATATGGAAATAATAATTATTGTAATAATAAGTAATTTTACATTTGTTCGAAAGATGTGTACTCATTTTGTGGCATAATTTTTAATATAATCGATAAGAAGAACTTTGTTTACACCACTGTTTTTAAAATATAAATATCTACATGTTTCAGAAGCAAAGCTTCCCTCATCAGGATAAACAATATATTAAGAATTAAACAGTTTATTTTGTTCAATGATTCTGGCTTCGATGTACATATGACAAATTTGAATTCATAAAGAAAATTTATTAAAAGCATTTTTGTTGAACTCGCCCTAGGGGGTCGTCCTTTATTAAGCCCTTCACCGCCACCCATTTGCCCATGAGGCCACAACCGCTCCCTTGGGTCTATCGCCCACATTGGAAATCTCTAGTTCATACTATTCCAGTCTATGCAGTTTCCATATTAATACTTGCATATTGCAAGTAAAAGAAAATTAGAAAAATACATACAAATATTAATCTTTCCACATATAAAAATGAATGTTGTCTGTCTGTCCTCGATTTTCTCGAAAATTACTCAACCGGTTTCCCTGAAAATAGCACAGTTTGTTCTTATTAGTGCCGGGAAGGCTTAGAGAGTAGTTTGAATGAAATCCAGTATTTAAAATTGTTCCTACAACGTTTTAAAATTAGTATGAAAAACATTGAACCCACCATGGTGTATTGAGGTTAGCCCATAGATATACCATTCTAGTTAGCCACAGATTACATATTCAAAGGAAGAAGGTTTGTTTGGGTAGAATATTTTCATAATGGAAAACACAAGTAGGTACCTAGAACTTTATTATATAGATATATTTAAAAAAATCAATGTTTGGAATGCAATAAAATTTTCAAATGAATGTTTCTTTGTTTAGATATAGTAATAGTCGTCACAAGGCATTACTTTTCCTGTCAAATCAATTATGGTATCCAAACGACAAGCAAGAATTCACAAATTTGTTAAAAAAATAAATCCCGGGTAAAGCCGGGTATCAGCTAGTATCATTATAAAATAAAATTTATGTTTGCTCTACAGTTTTACATTCAGTGAGCAAATATCAAAATACAATAGGTGTATGCGTTTATGATTGTAGGAAGAATAACAAAAGCAAGGAATGAAAGCAAGTTTATCGTGAAAAAAAAAAAAAGTTGAATATGTTGATTCCTGATCTAATTTAGAGTAAAAATGTTAATGGAATTTGGTCATCGGTGACATTTTTTTTGTTTTCATTTATTTTTTAAAATACAAAAATACTCAGTTGAGTAACCGCCCAACCCCATATTTAATCTTTTAATCAACTCAAAAGATAAAGACGACAAGCTTAGTCACTCGGGAATATATAAATTAGATTGTAATGATTGTTCAGCATTCTATATTGGCAAAACAACACGCAATGTCAATATTAGAATTAAAGAACATCTTAGATCCTAAATAATAACGGTTTTTCAGAATTCGCCAATCACCTTATTGATAAAGATCATACTTTCAATCAAAGCACCGGTGCTAATATTCTTCATAAAAATGGTCATGGAAACAGATTGAATAATTTAGATTCACTAGAAATAAAGAAAGCTGTTAAAACCAAAAATAAAATTCTTAATAATCAACTAAATGTGTCCAATAGCCCAATATTAGGTATATTCCCTATAATCTCGTAAAATTTCCCATCCCATAATCACCTGTTCAGTTATTCCTTGGTATTCCATTATGTGCACTTCTGTCTCTTTCGCTCGGTTATTTCTATTTCATGCTATTTCATGCTATTTCATGCTATCTCATTTTTTCTTTGTTCTATGTTATGTTCTGTCTTATTCTATTTTGTATATATAAACACACACTATGTATTTTTGATCAGTTTAATTTTTGTACCCTGAAGATGCTTATGTTAAGCGAAACCGGTCGGTCGTAATAAAATTAAATAAAATTCTCGTGGTTATAAAGAAAGTTATTGTTTTATTTTCATTAAATTTTTTATGTTTTTGAGTGAAAAAAATATATTTAAAAAGTCACCGGAGATCAAAATGCCAAAGTAAGTCTGGCATGTCCCACGCAGGTAAAGACAGAGGTATTGGCATTCCGATATTTCTAATATTTTGTTAAATTTAATACAATTTTCCTACAATGTCATTTTCAAAGGACTCGTTAACTGTGATAAGTGGTAATGATTTTTGTAAATCAAACAAAAGTAAAAAAATAAACGATTTACGTAAAATACGTTGCAAGGACATCTTTTTATAGCAGAATATTATGACTCTACACGCGTTTGACGCTAATAAATCTTGTTTGCATTTCACAATGGCGCATTATCATGGTTATTACCAGGAAAATACTGTCTCAATTGACAGGATTTGTCCATAAAGTTGTGTTAATAAGAGAAAAGTAAGTAAAAAGAAAATTCGCTTCCATTCCGCTGTGTAAGCACAATTTATTTTTGTTTCTATTTTTATTATTCTTATATACGACAATACAACCTATATATTTTTTACTTTGCTAATATGTTTATTTCATCTACAGGATTTACAAAATCATTATACGAAAACATTATAAAAGAATATGCTCTTTAATATCGCTATTTTTGACACTGATAATGATTCATTGTGGAATTCCATTAAGTACAATGATTTATTATAATAGAAGATGGCCGTCATAGGCTGAAACCGGTCAAGTAAAAAAAATTAAAAGTGAAATTTTTTTAATAAATCATTAAAGGTAATGCTGTTTTCCAAAATCAGGAATCTCTAATCCTATGCGGATCTTATAATGTTGGTACATGAAGAACAAGTTTTAGTGTAGGGGTTGCCAAACGGCTGTTCCCAGGAGGTTTCTTAAAAACATTTATATGTGCGTTTTATTAACTCGAGAGTTTTTAAGAGGAACGGCTGCGCTGCCTGTTTCATACATATCTTAATTTTGGATTTGTGGCCAAAATACCCATCTAAACTGAAAGATATATATTTTTAATTAAATTTTTAGTGAATATCTAGTACGCATTAGAACTATTTTATTTATTTTTGCTTTAAATTATGAAGTATATGCCATGAAAGAAAATCAATTTTCATAATTTTATAGGCAGCTTAGAAACTTATTTGCGGTTTTAATGAATTAAAAAAAAAAGTTATATTTGCTATATAAATATGATTATGAATATAAAAAAAAAAACATTAAAAAAAAAAGGTTTTTTCAGATCGATATTTAAAATTATGTACAGCAAATTTGTGTTCCAACGTAAATTGGTAGTTTTTAATTTAATTTAAAGTTGACCATAATGCTCATTTTAATTTATTTTATATATTTTTTTTATCTTATATTTCATTATGTTTTCAAAAAAGATGTGGTAAAACTTTTTTTTTAACATCGCCGTTAGCCCCCAAATAATTGTTAAAGATGCCTCTAAAATCGCGAAAAATCAGTTCCTTTAATGGCCTATATTTCATAATGTAAAACAAAAATAAATAAAATACTTCTCATTCGTACTAGATATTTATTAAACCTGTAATAATAAAATATATATATATCATTAGGTTTATGTGAGTATTTTTACCTAAAATCCAAAATTTAGTTTTGTATGAAACAGGCCGCGCAGTCGTTCCTCTTAAATTAAAAAAAAACAACATTTTGATTCGTTGGAAAGAAAGCGCGCCCCAAAGTTGACAAAGGGGTGAAATAGTAGCTGAGCCACAGATTGATAAAGATAAGGAAGGGGGAAGAAAACAAGTACCAGGGATTTACGGGAATAGGAAGTATGGGACTCGTTTTTAAAAGTTTATTTTTTTTACTTACGGATCAGTGCTTCCTCATAGTAGTGTTTGCGATGATGGTGGTGTTTACGAAAGGGTCGATCATAATATGAATTGATTGATTGCGCTTGTTGTCCCTTGTTGTTAAAATCAGGATCCCTGAATGCCGACACAATCGTTATTACTACTAACAAGCAGAACACTCTCACAGTATAGTCACCCATTTTAATTTTAAAATATATTTCTTCTCGTCTGGAAATTCGGCGTCAACTGCCGACAGTTGGAAGACCAGTTTCTTATATAAATTCACGGATCCCTCCTCCTTGCAGAAGTCATATGGAATTTAGGTATGAATTTCGTGAACAGAAATATGAAAATGGATGCTAATTGAGACGTAAACTTGAACTCACATTTCTGTGCGTGTTTCTTCCAGGGGCGGACTGCTCGGCGGTCCATGGAAAAATTCTGATGGGTCTGTACGACTGAACTGAGCACTATAATAAATTCCGTAACTATTACATACTAAAGTGTTAACGTATTTAGGGGTCCATTTGAAAAGAAAATTAAGACAGACCATTTACGATATAAGATTTTAAATTGTGTCTTTTTATTTCTGGACAATTTTGTACCTTCAGATTCTGAGGTCATTGCCACATTTGGTATACTTTATTCCAGGAAAAACAACTTTCAAAAAAATAATATTATTAATTAATTATTTTTATAAACAATAATTATTAGCCTACTCATCCAAATTGAAAAAACCTTCCGAGCAAAGATAAATGTCGCCGGCAGGACTCGAACTTGCACCCTTCTAATATCCGGTCAGATGCTCTGCCATTGAGCTACGTCGGCTTATCGCAAACCCGCCAAGTTAATCAATATATACTAGTGTTTCATTCAATAATTACTGTTTTTATTATATTTCACCTGTAAACAACCAACTTTATTAGTATGAGAAAGGCTTGTAACTGCTAAATCCCTCAATAGATGGCGTCGAGACAAATTATGTCTACATTTTATTGGTGAAAAATGTTTTTGACTTGTCAAATATTTATTAATTGATAAACTAAAGTTTTTAAGACAAGATTTTTGTGCATAGCGCAAAGGGTAACAATTATTTTTATAAACAATAATTATTAGCCTGAAACACTTAATTTGTCTCGACGCCACCTATTGAAGGATTTAGCAGTTACAAGCCTTCCTCATATTAATAAAGTTGGTTGTTTACAGGTGAAATATAATAAAAACCGTAATTATTGAATGAAACACTAGTATATATTGATTAACTTGGCGGGTTTGCGATAAGCCGACGTAGCTCAATGGTAGAGCATCTGACCGGATATTAGAAGGGTGTGGGTTCGAGTCCTGCCGACGATATTTATCTTTGCTCGGAAGGTTTTTTCAATTTGGATGAGTGTTTCAGGCTAATAATTATTGTTTATAAAAATAATTGTTACCCTTTGCGCTATGCACAAAAATCTTGTCTTAAAAACTTTAGTTTATCAATTAATTATTAATTAACTTATTATGTACACTTATTTATAAAATGCTTTCACTGTCCAACTAGGAGAATTTTTCGTTTTAGGACACTAAAAATTGAATGTACAGAATAGAGTTGTAAATGCGAATATGGGGTTCATTGATGCAATAAAACCCATAATGGTATTTCAGTAACCAATTAAAAAAATATATATAATACAAAAGAAACAACAATAAAAATAACTACACATGTTAAACATAAATCAATTAAAACATTTTTTATTTTTATTTTATTAGAAACAGAAACAAAATATTAACATAAAAGCATCATACATAATGTATCATATATATACAATCGGACTGTAAATATCTCTAATAAATGTGTTTACAACATGTGTGGTGCACGCAATGAAGTTTATGAATTATTTGGTTACGAATAACAATGTTTATTTACCTATCTCTCTGAAACTCGATGCTTGCAAAAACACGATATTGTTTGTTTGCACGATGGCCAAACAAACGAAGATGTTGATATATTGAATGAAAAATAATGTCACAAAAAAAAGTGTGAAAGGTTTTACTTACTTTAAAGATAATTTAATATTTTAATTTTATTTATGAAGACAAAAAATCATCAGCAATGGTTTTTTGTAATGAAATTTTAAATGAATTGTTAGAATTAGAGAAAATGTCAATGTTGTGATGTTTACTTATTTCATTGTTCAATCTTGTGGTTTTTGGTATAAAATTACGATATCTTGTATTATTCAGGTTCTGTTCAGAACAAACCAAAATTTCTCGTACATCTGGTCTAACGTATAATGTGATCTTACTCACTAAGTTACTGTCAACTAGATTATTAACAATTGTAAACTGGTGTTTCTTTCTGTTTTTGGTGTTTCTGTTTCTGTTTTATTTTACTTATTTAAAAAAAAATGATAATAATATAAACTCTATCTTAAATCTCAAAAGTTTCATCCACACAGTCGGCGACTAGAACATGAGAAATGCCCAACTAGCAAAACAAAATATAGCACACAAAAGGGCAAAATAGAGTGTATTCGTTTCATTTTAATAAAAAAAAATTATTTATAAAAGTACATGCTATTTAATTAAGACATTTACATTAGAATCTCTCAACGAAGCTATTGTTACACCATGCTCCTGCTACTTTACGTGTCTACACTGCGCGGTGCCGGCAGATGTGAATAGATTCTATGATCTGAGGAATAGACCTTTACTCGTATCGGTTTTTAAAATATATAATTCACAAGAAGGTAGTTTTGTTTTGTTTTTTCAACAACCACAAGTTACAAGTTACAAGTTACAAGTTACAAGTTACAAGTTACAAGTTACAAGTTACAAGTTACAAGTTACAAGTTACAAGTTACAAGTTACAAGTTACAAGTTACAAGGTTACAAGTTACAAGTTACAAGTTACAAGTTACAAGTTACAAGTTACAAGTTACAAGGTTACAAGTTCGCCCCCGGTTTCTTCACGCCTTTGTACGACTAGATGTGATAAATGTTTAAATACACGATCATTCTCAAATGCCAAGCCTTATTTCTGGGGATTCGTAGCGCCTGGGGAACTGGATGTGGACATTTAGGTCTTCGCTATTGTTGGTGCGGGCTATCACTGCAATCCTTTATACTTCTAATGTAGTAATGCGGCTGAAGGTTTTTTTTCATTATAATCCGTCGATTTTTGAATACGCTTGGTAATGTATTATGAAATCACCCCAAGGGCGCATACCTGTTAACTTTATTTGTATCACGATTCGAACACGAATCCTTGTTAGTTTGGAGCAAATAAAGAAACAGTTTTGTTATAGTGAGGATAGACTTAATATAATAGTAGCACTTAAATAATTTTAAAGATACCCGCAGCTATCAAGGAGATATACAATCAAGGAGACCATCATATTTGTTCAATAGACAATGTAAGAGAAAGAGCAAACTAGCCTAAATACAGCAAATATCAAGAAGCTATACAACCAAGAAGACCGTCATATTTATTACCATCAATACACAAGGTTTCCAAAAGCCAACACCTTAACATCAGTGAGAATTTCGTCATAGAGCTATGGTTTTTAAATTCGTATGGCAACTTGTTAAATATAAATGGTACACTGAATTTAAGGGTTCGTTGACCATATTTATTTTGAAAATTGGCACTATCATTGATTTTCCATATTTTGACGGCCTCCATGGTCAAGGGGTAAGGCTTTCGAATACGAATCCGAAGGTCGCGGGTTCGAATCCCGGCGTGCGCAAATAAATTTTATTGAATTAATTTGTGTTGTTTCATTTAAAAATATTATATAGTATATTTGCGCACGTTCCAGGGTGGAAGATACTCTCAGTATCGCCCTGGTGAAAGATCACCATTCAGATTTGAAATATTGCTTGAAATGGCTTTTAGCCGTGTTTGGTGACCAGATCTGAATAGCCAGGTATTCCCCACCTTCCTCTCCCCCATCTCCTTCCCCTCCCCAATACCTTCAGCCTCACAACATTCCCCAATTGGGAATGCCATAGTCTCACTGGCTCCAGTGACGGTTGGGAGCAGTTCTTGTATGATATTCATATAAAAAAAAAATCCTATATTTTTTATGAATCGTTTATTGTGTTCATGATCCACCACTGCCTTATACGGACTGTCAGATATATGTTGCTGTAGAATTTTTTGCCACAAAGAGTACGAACAGGTAATACAGTAATTGATTTGTACATTATATCAACGTCTCGGCTTTGCTTATTATCATAATTGGTACACGGAGAAACTCCTCCATTCAGCAGCAGATCTATTCTTCATTTCCTTGTTTGACTTGGCACTTATCCTTAAAATGATCTTCTGCCCAAAAAATAATTCATTTATAGTTCTTTTTTTGCAGGGGGTAGCACCATAATCCGTTGGTTTTCAGATGAGCAGATTTGGTCCTCTGATTTGAAATATCTTTGAACATATCTGTTAATTTTCCGTTTAATAAGGAACCCTAAAGAAAAATATTATGGCTTAAAAACTGTATATTCACATAGATCAACAAACGCCTATTCTGAATATATAAGTTTTATGATAGATAATACGTAGAATATACAATTCATTATTTAAACATTTATAATTAACCATCTCATCAAAATGATATGTTTCGTCGGTATCATTGGAACTAAGTCCCGCGGATTGCGCCTAAATTCTTTGTGTGCAAATTAATTCTGTGTGACCGCATGACGCTTGTGTGACGTCACTCGGTTTCCGGTTTCGGTTTTGGTGGGCTTTAAAAATACGAATTTGAGAATTAATTTATCCATGAAAACGAATTAAATATAATACTGGTATTTAAGTGAGAAGGTAAAAAAAAAAAAAACGAAATGTTGATAAAAAAAACGAACCGGAGTTCTTTATTTTATGATAGCTGCTCACAATCAAATATATCAACAACAATCCTTCTATCGTTAAAATACATCCAAAAAACTAAAATTTAAATTACAAATTTTCTATCAAAATGTACGTGGACTAAGAACTAAATTACAGTACTTGAAATCAACCTTACCTACAATGGATCATGATATTTACTCTTTCACTGAGACATGGCTGAATAGCAACATCAAAAGTACGGAGTTTGGTTTCTTCGAACATTCAGTGTACAGATGTGACAGAAGCGAAAGTACCAATAAGAAAGCTAGAGGAGGCGGTGTGTTAATATCCATAAATAAAAAACTTAATTAAAAAAAACTCAAATGCAACTACACAAATCAAGAACAACTGTTCATCATGGTATCTACCAAAAAGGAAAAAAAAATATAGTCGGTTGCATCTAAATTCCTCCTTCTTCTGACGCTCAATTATATAAAGTACCACTACCTCGAAGTAGAAGCAATGAGAAGGAGATTTCCTGAAGCTACATTTATTTTAACAGGAGACTACAATATACCTAATGTTGTATGGGACATAGAAAACAATAAGACTTCTTGCTCGGACAACATCAACCATGGCTCCCATGAAATTATCGAAATGTCAAATTTTCTAAACCTCCGGTAGTTAAATTACGTATATAATATAAATTCTCGTATTCTCGATCTAGTGTTCTCGAATTCTTATTGTGTTAATGTATCCGCATCTGCTGAAACTGTTCTTCCAATTGACAATGATCATCCTCCATTAGCGATTGAATACCACGGTTCATTAACGAAAAAGATTCCACCCGCATCTGCAAAATCGAACTTTTTCAAAGCAGATTTTAATCAAATCAATAATCTTTTATCCTATGCTGACTGGAACTTTTTGGATGTGGGAGTAAGCATTAATGAAATGGTAGATATATTTTACTCAATTCTAAACAGTGCTATTGATTTATTTGTACCTATTTCTAATATTACTGTTCTAAAATACCCAAAATGGTTTAGTAAAGATCTCATCAATACAATCAAAGACAAAAAAATTGCTCAATACACAAAATTTAATGAATAAAGATCAAATACTAAAATAATGCCAAAATTATGTTACAAAAAGTGCATTGAAAACTGTGAAGAATTGGCTGTTGCCAATCCTCAGAATATTAATAAAATTTCAAACATGCTTAATAACGATGACTCTGGTATTCTCTCTAACATGTAACTAGATAAGAAAATGGCCGATAATCCTCAAGAAGTCGTTAATCTATTTGCTGAATTCTTCAGCAAAGTCTATGTACTAAAAACGGCTCTCCTTTGCTCGACGCTTCAACAACTAATAATGACAATAAGATCGATTTCAATCAATGTATATTTGAAGAAAGTGATATTAGAAGTAAATTGAAATCCCCAAATCTTAACAAACCAGCTGGTCCCGATAACATACCTTCAATCTTTTTTATTTAAATGTTTGTCAGTCTTGACTTATCCTCTTACTAAACTTTTAACTTGTCTCTAAAAATTGACACCTTTCCGAAGAAATGGAAAACGAGCTTTCTGTCTCCAATCTTCAAAAAATAAAATAAATCTGATATTTCTAACTATAGACCTTTATGTATTCAGTCATCAATTCCGAAACTATTTGAATCTGCTCTGCTTACCAAACTCTCGCCTGAAATTAATAAAGTAATTTCACATCTACAACACGGTTTCATGGCAAAAAGATCGACTCTTACAAACTTAATGATTTATGAGGAACACTTATTCAAAACTATGCACAAGCGTCTCCAAACACACGTAGTGTACACAGATTTTAGTAAGCCATTCGACAAAGTCTCACGTAAAATTCTTATACATAAATTAAGTACTCTTGGAATAACCGGGAATATTTTGAGATGGTTTGAATGTTATCTACACAAAAGAAAAATATCGGTTAAACTCAATTCACACTTTTCATACCAGTTTGAAATATTTAGCGGCGTTCCACAGGGATCACATTTGGGACCAGTATTGTTTTCCTTGTTTATAAATGACATAACTACTATATTATTGATGGAGTTATGATACTCCTATTCACTGATGATCTTAAAATTTACGAAACTATTACTAATCTCAATGACTGTTACGTATTGCAATTGAATCTTGAGAGCCTACAAGAGTGGTGCATTTGCAATGAACAGTTTCTCAATATTGAAAAATTTCAAACTATAACTTTTGTTCGAATTAAAAATCCCATCACGTATCAATATAGCATCAACAACATTCACCTAAAAAAGGGTTGAGCAAATAAAAGACCTTGGTATAATTTTTGACAGCAAACTAACTTTTGTTACCTATCCGTATTACGAGATAGATGGCTCTGTATAACAATCCAGCGTATTCAAATAATTATTTCGAGAACTCACCTATTCAAAGATTGCACAGACTTGGTAATGAGTTTAGTTCAATTGATGTTTACCGTTAGAACACTGTGTCCAAGGTAAAAATCAGTTTTTTTTAATGTTTTTATTAAATTTATTAAGTTTTTTTTTCATGTGCATCGTTTTTTATTGTTATTTTTACTATGTTATGTTTCTGTAAAATACGCAACCAGGCATAATAAAGGTTTGCTGTTTTATAAACACGTATATTGTCAACTGTTCATGTTTTACAACGTCATAGTAATTATAAGTCTACTGCCTTTATTACCCACCTATTGCGCTGAAACTAGCCACTAACATAGTATCTACCTTCTCACTTCTTTTATAATTATGTTATTATATTATGATGCACTTAACTACTTTTTATACTCTTTTGTAACCACAGGTTAAACTATTATTCAGTAAGTACATACTTCTTTTACACTTTATTTATTATTTCATGTGTCCATTATTGTACTCCTTTATAAAACTATGTGATAAATGTATCAATATGTAAAAGCGTTCTAGGCGTGAATAAATAAATAAATAATTACCCGTATTTTCTTTGCATTTCTTCTTCTTCGTATGGTGAAGGACAGTTGGTGGAAGTCAAAGTGGGATGGTGAGGTTTTCCAGCCAGTCGACGGAATCAGAAGTCACTCGGTTCAGAACCTAGAGATGTGCTATAGGGAAACTGGTGAAGACGTTCTATTGTTTGAATATATTAGTAAAATTGAACACACATATCAAACCAGGAGCCGTAGCAGAAACGATTTGACAATCCCAGTGAGTGCTACCACAATGTACCAAAAACCACATACCTATCTTGGACCGAAAATCTACAACAAAATCTTCCCCGAGGTTAAAAACTGCGAATTGCCATCCTTCGGAAAAAAAATTACCAAATGGCTCATAGACCTGGGACCATAAGCCATTTGGTATTAATTTTCTTAGTTCGACAACCCGTTAAAAATATTACTTAATAATAATTATTATTATTATTTATTTGAAACACACATTATTTAAAAAAAAAAAAAAACATTTACGAAAGCTTTGACTGCCCAACTAGGAACAAATCCCGTTTTAGGACAGTCAAATTGACAAGTTTAGTTCATATTAAGTGCCATTATACAAAAATAGAAGGGAAAAAGCTAGTACTGACATTGTATGGTAATATAATATATCTAGAAAAAAGGTATTATAATTAAGTATAAAGATATTATGTATACATGTTTAATAGGTACTGGATAGTGCTATGAGGGAAAAAAGCGTTTAAAATTGAGTACAAAAAAAAAGATAATATTATTGAGTAATATTGACAAGATTGACTTACGTATCCCTCAGCTTTATGAGCCGACCACGAAACTCAGGGATGCAGCTCGAAGAGAATGCAGCAAATAATTAATAACATATTAAATATATTTTATCGAGTAAGTACAAAAGGAAATATAAATAAATATATATTTTTCTATATTATTTAATTTTTTTTCTATACTGACATGAAGTGTAATTTCGAAACCCACCGAATAAAGAGTAAAGAGTAACAACAATAAATTGAAAATAATAAAACACCTCACAGCTCAGTATTTTAATACCAGCCGCGTATTTAATTCCTTAGAACAGGCAATATGTCTAGCTAAGAATTAATATCGACCAGGCAAACATAATGGCAATTTCAACTTACCTCAATTTATAATTAATTATTATGTTTTGCAAATACAAAAGTGCCTAATGTAAATGTCAATGTAAATAAATGATTTTTTTCTATAAATCTAAAATAAATTTTTGGTGTCATTATTCATAAAATTAAAGTGGTATAGCAAATATCAAAAACAAAAAATAACAACGCCCTCCCTCCTTTACCATCCATAAAGTCAAATTTTAGTACTTCTTGATGAAATTTTGCTCACTTTGACGTTCAAAAATCCGGCAATCCGCTTAAAATATAGGAGCGTCACCAACAAAGACAAAGAAGATTGGATGTGGATATGGATCAGTTCCCCCGGCCCCCGTCCTCACCCGCCGCCAACTTCACATAACTCCTATCATTTGTATTAGCGGTTTGCAATATATCGTAAGGAATAAATACAGTTAGCTTTTTTTTTTTCTCAATTTAACATGTATTAAAACTTAGATCAAGCCGTATTTAGTTTTGATAATTTAACTGCATCTCTTTACATGGTCTATAAATAATGTGTAATGATAGCCTGTCCAAAAAAAAAAAAAGTAATATAGGAATAATGTAAGAATAGGAAGTAAGATTTGTACAGCGCCCTTGAGGTGATTTTTCACAAAAACGGCGCTATAAAAATCATCCGGTTATTATTATTATTAGAGGAAAATTCTGGGTAGGGGTAGGGAGTAGGAGTAGGAGTAGGGTTAGGAGTAGGGGTAGGGGTATGATTAGGGATTATAAAACTTTACTCCAAACTATTAATAACTCCGGGCAATGCTGGGTACTTCAGCTAATTATTAATAAAATACTACTATATTTATATTAAAAATAAAAATTATTTCATTTTTATAAATTGCTAATTTAAATTTATAAATAAATTAATAAAAATTGCTCTGTAAACACCACTCTTTTAATATATAAATATCAACATATTTCGAAAGCGAAGCTTTCTTCATCAGGACGTACGAGTACAGAATACATAAATTTAGTATTTAATAATTTAAAATATTATTTTTTTTTACCTTTTTTAATGACTTATTTTCATCACTTATTGTTCATTTTTGTTTAAGTTTGTAATTAGTCCATTCTTCCGTTATTATAAGTTTATTATTTGTCTATACTTGTCATTATTTCTTAGTATATATACTGTGTATCCTGATGATGGAAGCTTCCCCTCCGAAACATATTAATATTAATATATTTAACACACTTCTTATTAATTTTATAATTAAATAAATATCCGCTTCACAAAAATCAGAAAATATACAATATGTGGTGTTTAGTAGTTTATTTCTCTAAAATTTGATTTAAATCATTCGTGCTTTTCAATAAAGGTAATCTCAAACAATCGCCAAAAAGCGACAAGCCCCAATGCTGTAGGTATGTTGTATACCTAATTAATCTATGTAATCCGTCTAATCTAAAAGATCGTATTTTATATCTATATATTAAATACATACTTATTAATTACATTATCAGTTTAATTCGTAATGATTCCTGCCCCCAGCTCAGTGCGTTGGCACTAACATAAGCTAAGCCCTGGCAACGTTCAGCCGTGACAATGAAAATATCCGACTGATTGCACGCTTATGAAACGTGTATTATTGTTTTTTCAGGTATTGTGATAATAAAGCAGTTGATTGCCCCAATTGACGATTCGCTGACCGATAATCTGGAAGCGAGTTAATGTATGTTGTAATAAATATTGATAAACACGCGGATTGTGGATTTGTGATGTAACGTTATCGCGACAAGTTTTATCAGTGTTTCACAAATAAATTAATAATTTGGCGATTGGCGGTGTTATTGGACTCTTGTGTATTATCATATTCAAGTAGATATTTGCATAAATAAAGTATACATTACATTATGTTGTTGCGTGTTTCCTGTAGGCATGTGTCCGATATTGCTCCAACGTACCGAGACGCATATGATACTAAGTATATCAAACACAAGGAAGTTACATCAAATGTGTCAAATGTATAATTTGATTTATTTATTTATAAAATACATGATATTTAGTGAAGACATTTACATGGAGTAGATACACGCCTAAACAATATATGCACCTCTATCTGAAAAAGAGAAATAGGCTACTAACACTATCACAATCACACATTAAAAAGTCCCCAAGCGCCTTCTTAAAACTGTGGTATTTAGTTATTGCCTTTATTTCAATTGTTAAATTATTGAAGATTTTAGGAGCAAGGAAATTAAACTGTGACTGTGCCATTGATGTTTTTGTTGGTGGAATAATATAATTGGTTTGGTTGGAATATCTAGTATTGTAGTTTGATTCGACAGTATATTTTTTAAAATATATAAAAAATATATATATATGAATTTAAAATGATGAATTTGAAAATTCCTACCTATCCTATCTGTTTGATAAACTGTAGTGGTCCCGTGACTCTAATGCATACAAAACACGCCAAAGGGACCATTTGCTTGTTCTCCTCAGATATCGAACCGTCGTATTCGTAACTTCATTAAAAGTTTATAAATCTCTAAGTAACTTCATTGAAAGTTTATAAATCTTTAAGTAACTTCATTAAAAGTTTATAAATCTTTAAGTTACTTCATTAAAAGTTTATAAATCTTTAAGTAACTTCATTAAAAGTTTATAAATCTTTAAGTTACTTCATTAAAAGTTTATAAATCTTTAAGTAACTTCATTAAGAGTTTATAAATCTCTAAGTAAATTCATTGAAAGTTTATAAATCTTTAAGTAACTTCATTAAAAGTTTATAAATCTTTAAGTTACTTCATTAAAAGTTTATAAATCTTTAAGTTACTTCATTAAAAGTAGTTAAATATTTAAGTTACTTCATTAAAAGTTAATATATATTTAAGTAACTTCATTAAAAGTTTATAAATATTTAAGTTACTTCATTAAGAGTTTATAAATCTTTAAGTTACTTCATTAAAAGTTTATAAATATTTAAGTTACATTATTAAGAGTTTATAAATCTTTAAGTTACTTCATTAAAAGTTTATAAATATTTAAGTTACTTCATTAAGAGTTTATAAATCTTTAAGTTACTTCATTAAAAGTTTATAAATATTTAAGTTACTTCATTAAGAGTTTATAAATCTTTAAGTTTCTTCGTTAAATATTTATAAATCTCTAAGTAACTTCATTAAAAGTTTATTAATCTTTAAGTAACTTCATTAAAAGTTTATAAATCTTTAAGTAACTTCATTAAAAGTTTGTAAATCTTTAAGTAACTTCATTAAACGTTTATAAATCTTTAAGTAACTTCATTAAAAGTTTATAAATCTTTAAGTAACTTCATTAAATGTTTATAAACCTTTATGCAAAATTCATTTAACTTTTGTTGGCACTGCTGAAGACTAGCCTCACTCCGGGCTCCAGGATATACTCGTATGCAGTGACTTTTTTGTCAATTACTAAAACTAAAATACGTGTTAAAATAAAATATGTATAAAAACAAGTTATTGACAAATAAGCGTTTTATTATTATTTCATTTATTTATTTAACTTAAAACAGATCATAATAATATATATTGGTTACGTTTATTCTAATATAAACATAATATAAAAATATTCAACTACAATTTAAACTTTACAAATTACGACATTACCAATTGTACTTTACTCGTACATATTTCGTTACTTCCTTCTTAAGTTTTAACACATTTTTCTCTTCTTTTATATTGAATATTAGAAGATCTTCATGGCTCTATGTAGTAATGAGTTTTGCGATTTTATTTTCTTTCGAAAGGGAAGTCTTATCTCATTTCTTCTTCTTGCAGAGTTGTTATGTCTGTGTTGATGTTTATTAATTTTTCTCAAGAATTCAGAAATTTATTGTCCCATATACATTTTAAAAAGAAAAACTATTACATATTAATATATTATTTGCAACACAACAACTTTAGATCTAGATAAATATTAGATCTAGATATGGCTTTGTTTCGAAAAAATTGTTAGCTTCTAAAATTCCCGTCTTTTGACAAGAACAAAATACTGCTACAATAATTAATATCCTAATATTTTTTTATCTTTAATCTTAGAAAAATATTGGGATTGTCGGATTTCCAACGTTTACATATTACGTTGACCTTGAAAAATGGAAGTCAGATTAATATTAGTTTGGAATACGTATTATCATCTCATTTACCAAAAGCCGCAAAAGCGAAACGATATTCGTGACGGGTCGATTATCCTGGAGAACACAGCCGAGTCGCTGTGAGCCACTTGTCCAAGTAAAAGTGACTGTTTTCTAAGGGGAAAGTAACAATTTTACTAACGTCTGTGTCCCTTGGCTACCGGCTATGACTACGTGATAAATAAACTAATTATTGAGGAAACCAGGTTTATTTGCTACCACGAGGTCATCGTGACACTTATTTGAGACGTGTTCGTGAGTTCATCCATACCAAATACAGTATTAATTAGGCGAATACTGTAGAATAGATAATGCGCAGTAAAATACTGGCAACATGATACCACACTAGCGCCTCTAGCGGCCCGGGCTAAAGAGCTACCAAAGTGTATTGCTATTATAATAAATATTTTATTCTCTTTCTAAATATTTTACAGTGCGCGACCAGCGAGGCTTAACTGTTAATCCTAATAGCGTCGTTAAGAAGAAAAAAATGTACTCGTGAGCTATAAAAGTTATATGTGGATCACCTAATATTTATATTTTTTAAGAAAATATTTCGCATAAAATCTTTTAAATTGTATGGAAAAACCGAATTCAGCCAACTCGCGCCGCTAGGGGCGCCGGTGTACTGTGTTGCCAACTTAATGTATGGTAAATGTCAGGAGGTTGAGGTCATGTCGGATTGATGGTCTCCTTGGTTGAGTGGTTACGATCCTTGGTTAGAATCCGGAGGTTGCGGGTTCAAATCCCGTCGTACGCATGTAAATTTCAATTGATTAAATTAAAATCACAATTTATTCAATTAAAATAATATTGCGACACGTTCCAGACTGGTAGATACTGTCAGTATCGCCCTGGTGAAAGACCACCATTCAGAATAGAAACGTTGCTTCAAATGGCTTTAGCTGTGTTTGGTGACCAGATCTGAATAGCCAGGTACTTCCCAACCTTCCTCTCTCCCCCATCTATTCAATTCAATTCGTTATTCATTATTAAAAATTTACAAAATTAACTTTTTAAGGCATTTTAAAAAATGATACAGGATGTACAATGTCCAAAATAATTACTTATAAAAAATTATAAAAATTAAAAAAAAAAAGTTAGACATACATAATCTCAGTAAATTGTATACAAGGCATACTGGCATTATACAAGTAGCAACAAATCTTTATGTTTAAATGCAGCTTCATTGATGCTAAATATGTCGATATCCGAAGTGATTCTATTTAACAGCAAGATTGCCCTCCCCACCGGCATGACCATTGTCAAGTTGGTCCTGCAGGGCGGGAGATAAAACAGTCTATGCTGTCGGTGACGGAGATAACCATCGGGAACATAGAAATGAATGCTCTCCATGATAGCCGAATTTTCGAACCATCCGCGAATCAGTCTGAAGAAATGTGTCAGTGTATACATCCCTTCTGACCCACAGATGGTTCATTCCGAGCATACCTAAGAGAAAGTCGGTAGGATAGAGCCACGGGTAGTAGCCATACTCCCTCAGATAAAGAAATCTCAAAAATTTCTTCTGAACTAGTGAATACTTCACCTGATGTGGGCTCCAAACTACCGACCCACTCTCAAGCCTACTTCTTACTAGTGAGTTATATAAAATTATGAGAACCCTAGTATCTTTAAAATTCCTTGCAGTACGTAGGACGAAACCCAGCATTTTTAATGAAGTACTACAGGTGATTTCAATATGAGCATGAAATGTCAGCCTACTATCAAACACGATACCAAGATCTTTCATAGTGGAGACACGTTTTAAACTTTGGGCGTTCATATTATACCTGTAAAACCAAGTATGACACGCCCTTGTGAAAGAAAGAATGAAACATTTAGAAATATTGAACTCAATCTGATTTCTCTTACTCCAATCAATAGTTCTATCAATATCCGATTGGAGTCGATTACAGTCTTCTAAAGTTTATATTTCTAAGAACAGTTTTAGGTCATCAGCGAAAAGAAGAAACCTGGAATGCAGAATGCTCTCCGCGATAACGTTAATAAAAATAGAAAAGAGGAGGGGGAGCCTAAATTAGAGCCCTGAGGAATTCCAGAGAGCACAGGAAATAATTTAGACAAAAATATTCCATGCGATACAAATTGTTTTCTTCCGGTAAAATAGCTAGCAAAAAATATTAGAAACCGTAAAGAAAACCCTATCTTTGACAGTTTATTTAATAAGATGTCATGATTTACAGTATCAAAGGCCTTCGAAAAATCATTGTATGAGCAATCAACATGGTAGCCTTTTTCTAAGGATTTGGATACATAATCTGTGAGTACCAATAGGTTCGTGTCTGTTGATCGGCCCTTTCTAAACCCATGCTGTTCCGATATTATAAACGGCTCTACTTGAGACAGCATGTGTTTGTGGAGTATTGACTCGAACAGCTTTGCCGGGGCAGAGAGAATAGCCACCGGTCTGAAATTTTCCACAGATGTCTTTGACCCGCTTTTGAAGATAGGACAAATTTTTCAGACTTTCCAGGAATCAGGAAATATACCAGTTTCTAAAGAGAGGTTGAATATGAATATTTCAGAAAAAAGACTGGTAAAAAATCAGGGCCAAGTGAATGTGTATGCTTCATTTTTGTAATGGAAGATTTTACATCTGATCTACTTCCCCTCATCAAGATATTGATCTTCAGCCTCACAATATACCCCAATTGGGAATTTCATAGGCTCACTGGCTCCAGACTACTGAGAGCAGCTGGGACTCCTGTGCGTTACATACATTAAAAAGGTGCGCGTATTGATATACATTTTTTTTACAGTAACTCCACACAGGAGGCCCTGTGGGAAATTATTTCCCTCAAGGCCTTTAACTTCTTAGGGGATGCTATGTGGAGGGTCTTTTAGAGTATAGGAAGGAGTGAACTTGGGTCTTGAAGACACCCATGTTGTAGGATGGAGGAAACACAGAGGCCGGCAGATCATTCCACAGCCGAGCTGTTGAATACAACAACGAGCATAGAAGCGACCCGTTCTCATGTGACAAATATCAACCGTGTGCGTAATTGGGCGCGCGTTTGACGTGTTTCCCGACTATGTACCGGTGCTGAAGGGATCAATGACGCTAGTTCCTTAGAGCATCTTCCGTTAAAATACCGATAGAACAAGGACAGCATTTCCACTGAAGTCTGTGCTCCAAATATTGCAATCCGTTTCTCAAGTGTTTTTTTCAGATATTTTGGGGCTCCCGACCAGAGGTGGCTGTCAAATTCTATGGTATTTGCTATAAGCAAACCAGCAAGCAGAACTTATAAAATTTCGTTTTGTTATCTTAACGAATAATATTTCTTTAACAAAGGTTAAATGGGTTTAGGATATGTAAAATTCTTTTATCATGAATCATGACTTTCATGACCAATGTAAGAATTAATAAATTATTGATTTATTCATTGATTTTTCGCATACCAAATACAAACTGTACGCAATTTCGACCTTCATGTCAAGCTTTAATTTATTTTCTGGTACACAGTATTGTTCCACAGGGCTGCGCTACATTTAGCACGTTATTTAATTAACTCAACATAAAAAAAAAAATTATGTTAAAAAAAAAACTGATTTTATAACATTTTTCAATATATTCTCAACCTTTTTGCTTAAAACCGCAATCACACGTAGCGATTTCGACGCTGCTATGTCGCAGCGGCGATCGATCGCTATGCCACGATCACACAATAGTATAGTGGCTATATATCGGGCAACTAACTACACAATCGGCCAACGCTCCAATTACGAACCCCAAAATAGTGATGCCATTTTGGATGAAATTTATCGATCTACCGATATTCATAGAAATTCTACGGAAATTTATAATAATATATTATTGACAAAATTCGTTTCTCGCACTCATTAAACTGGAAATAAACAATAGGTGTCCATGAAATAATAATTATAGGGAATAATCAAATCACACAAGTCTTGTTTCTTGAACTTCACAATAAAAAATATCAACGGCACAACGTATTTCTGTTATAATAATAATAATGTATTTATTTCAGGTGAACAAAGCGGTGAGTGCAATACCCTGTCTGCCATATAAAATAATACATTTAAAAAAAATTACATGATGTGGAAATAGAATATAAAAAAATAAATACATAAATAAAAATAAAAAGGTGAACATATTCAGCACTTGACTCATACGTTGGCTTGAGGGAAATTCTCCATCTATGGTGCAAGCGCGCACCCTGCCACTGGGTGAGTGCCTGGACAAGAGTGTTTTCCGATCTCCGGTAGCGCGGAATCGTCCCGGCTACTCTGTGGCGCATAAAAGCAGCGAACCCATGCACCCTTCCCTCTTCGAACATCTGCGAGGCGCTGCATCGCCAAGGGAGGCCGAACAGCGCCCTGTAAGCGTGGTTATATTGTACTCGGAGTGTGTCTATGACGCCTTGTGTATATCTTGTCTATAGTTCGCTAGTGTAAAAGCTCATGCAGTATGTCTGGAATAGTTGCTTCTTTCTTTCTGTTGAATCTCCTAGCGAGCATGTTTGCTCGCACGCTCAGTGCTCTTCTTTGGCGTTCTATGTCATTTTTATCATTTAGGTCATCAGTGATGACATGCCACAAGTATTTTATTTCGCTGCAGATTTTAATATTGGCTCTGCCGAGACGTATGGGCGGGATGACAGCAGGACCAGTATTTGCTTTGAAAATCAGTAGTGACGATTTTTTAGCATTGTACAACACTGTGTAACATCAGCCTGTGATTAACAACGCATGTTTCGCATATGGCCAGAAGTTTTTTTATTGCTCTTACCGATGGGGCTAGTATGATCATGTCATCTGCATAACTGATATTGTTCATACATACCCCAGCAATGTGGCATCCGATTCTTGTTTTTTTCAGAGCTTTATTACTAAGCTCATCCATGTATACATTGAAGAGCACTGGGGACATTGAGCCTCCTAGTCTAACGCCGCACTTTAATTGAGCTACTTTTGATAGGTTATACCATAAGCGGGACAACAATTCATTAGCTTCTCGGTAAACACACATCCAGTAAATCTATGCACTGCGTTTCGATCGTTTATTCGTCCTTTGAGTTCAAACATGGGAGGGATATGGATTTTCGTCTAATAATGGAGGTAGAGAAATACGCCTTTATAACTATAATTTACCGGCATATGCAAAAAGGGGATAGCGGAGAAAGCTTGGAGTGTGATAGGAGGAGTTCTTATATAAGGAGTAGTGTGCTGGACCAGTTTTTGGGTTGTTTTTTTTTTGACATTCGGTAGATTTGCCGGAATTTGACAACATCTCCGGACAGTTCCTTGGCAGCGATAAATAACCTACAAAGAATGTTACGTTTGATGTAGGGGTGGACCTAAAACCTCCTCCTTTTTTGTCTCGTTCGAAGGAATAAATAGCCTTCCAGAGCCTCGTCTTCTCGACATTTTCCCTTTTTGACTTTGATAGATTCGATAACATTCAACGGTAAATGTGATAACAGAAATCTGCAATACCGACAATTTACTGGCGGCTACAAATCACTGCAGACCCGCCAGAGAGTCGATGGAGGAAATATCGCGAAATATTTCCTGCATTTTTGCTGCACTCGGTTTATGTTGATTCCTTACCGGAGAGCGGCCTTAGTGTCGCAAAAGGCCGTGCCTATCAATACAAATCACGAATGTAGCAACCAGTGTCATCTGTTGGTACGTCTATTGATTAGTACAACTTTACTAACGAAATTATTATTTCTTTATGTTGGCTTTCTTTTCATTTCTGCGGTGGAAAAATGTTGAAATTTTATATATCCTGTGATTAGATTGTAATATGTACAAATGAAGCGGTTATTTGGAGATTTGATGTGGCAGGTAATCTAAACTAACATCGGCTAAAGCCAGCAGTTTAGCCACTCTCAGCGAAAACTTACAACATCCGTGGTAAGCTTTGTAAATTTCAGTTAATTCACTAATTCCTGCTGCCTACCCTAATTAAAAACTCTGTGAACGCCACTGTGTTGTAGGAACCATTATACAGTATATCCGTTGCTTCTAGTATCCCCTTTCCGTATTATACATTACTTATCTTCTTCCCCTTGTCCTACTCGGGTCGGGGAACCATCGCATCGACAAGGCGCCTCCAGGCGTCCCTGTCCTGTGCCACGTTAATGGCATCCGTCCATAGTAGGTCCAGCCTCTCCTCGCACAGCCTCTGGAGTTGCTTCTCCCACCCGTGTCTGGGGCAACCCACTGGACGTCTTCCCTCTGGAATAGCGCTCAGAATTTTCAGCAGATTTCGACCTTCTGGCATTTTTAACACGTGCCCAAGTTACCTCAGTTGCGACTTTTCTATGAAGAATAATAGTGGTTCGATGTTAAGCTCCTCCCGGATCATCGAGCTTCTTATTCGATCCCATCTCGTGACTCCTGCAACTCCATTTCAAAAATCTCATTTTGGCAGCTTGGACCCTAGAAAGTGTACACTCGTTCAACATCCAGATCTGGTAAGTAAGGGTGAGGCGTTACACTGATTTTTACACTGCCAACTTTGTCTCGATACATAGCTCAGCTTTCCGTATCACTGAGCTGCAAAGAGGACGCAGTACACGGCTTGCCGCACCGTAATACGTTACTAAACAAATATATGAATTGATTAAAATAATGCGAATTCATTATTTGGTGGCCTTATTTTATTATAGTCGAGTGAGGGTGCGGTGTACTACATTGCCCGACATAGAAATGCCATTAATTTAGCTACGTTAGAAATTTAATGCATCTTATTACCACGTTTTTTTACCCCAAGATTTATGAGATAAACATTTTCGCTAACTGCAAATACTGTAGAAATATGACAATACCTCCGGCTCCTGAAATTTTCCATATATTGAGATGACAACATGCTACACTAGCGCCTCTAGTGGCATGCGTTTGCGGAATCGGGTTTTTCCATACATTTTATGTGAAATACAATATATTCTCAATAAATTATAGAAAACGAAAATTACGAAAATAAATATAAGCTAACCCACATAAGATTTTACTCATTTTAATAAAAGAAAAAATATTTTAACAGTTATAATCCTCGCCACTCGACGCTCGCACCCGTTCTGATGGTTTTGAAAGGAAATAAAGTACTTATTTAATAAATTCTGAGAAATTTTCATTAATTTCTTATTTTTAGAATTCTTTTAGCTTAACATATCACAAACTTTTATCATAAATTTCAATTTATATATACTCGTGTATATGATTTAATGGGGATATTTAAATATTCACATCTATTTAAAGCACATATAAATAAAATAAAATAAATGATACATAATGTGATATGTTGAGCGAAAAGATATTAGATAAGTGTTTTATTCTCTTTTTAGTTCACCAGACCGAGCGCGACTGGCGAGCGGCGAGGCTTATAACTTCTTTTTTTTTTAATATGAATACCACACAAGAGTCCCAACTGCTCCTAACCGTCTGGAGTCAGTGAGACTATGGCATTCCCAATTGGGGAATGTTGTGAGGCTGAAAGTATTGGGGAGGGGAAGGAGAAGGGAAAGAGGAAGGTGGGGAATACATGGCTATTCAGATCTGGTCACCAAACACGGCTAAAAGCCATTTCAAGGAACGTTTCAATTCTGAATGGTGGTCTTTCACCAGGGCGATACTGAGAGTATCTTCCACTCTGGAAAGTACGCAAATATTCCATATATTATTTTTCAATGAATTAATTGTGAAACAACACAAATTAATTAAATAAAATTTACTTGCGCACGCCGGGATTTGAACCCGCGACCTTCGGATTCATAGTCGAGAGCTTCACCCTTCGACCATGGAGGCCGTCAAAAATAACTGTCAGTACAGACCTAATCGCCTCTTTAATATTTTTCATTTATGACAAAAGAAGGAGTAAAGCTATATGCAGGTTACCTAATATTTATTTTTTTAAATGTCAATTTCCTATAATTTGTTGAGAATATATGTCACGGAATATCTATTAAAATGTATAAAAAAAATAATTTGTACAACTCGGGCCGTTAGATGGTGCTAGTGTAGCATGCTACCATCAAATATCAGGAGCTGGAGGTATTGTCATTTTAGAGCAAATGCAAACATTTGTTTTGAAAAAGGAAGTAATTCAGAATTTAATTCGACTAATCCGACAAATAAGTTTGATTTTTACAATGCCTTCAGACGGGCCAGCCCTGACTGGTACCTACCTCCCTAGTTTACACAATACCAACACCTGCCATTTCAGGTATAAGAACCCATTTAAATTCGGTCGGTAAAATCAGTTCGTAGCTCAAAGTTAGCAATGATCTTCAATAAGTTATTTCCTTATTGTTGTTTTATTGTTTTAAGGTTAATTTAATATTCTCATTGCTAGTTAATACTCAATAAATAGTGAAGTAACAGCATGTTAAAAATACAATAATTATTTAGGTTTTCAGGAGGGAGAGCGGGTAATGTAAGAACATTTCCAGATGGATTTCGTTTCGGGGTGTCCTCGGCGGCCTATCAGATAGAAGGAGCTTGGAATACAGGGGGTAAGTGTCAAGCACGCAATATTATATACTGGTTTTAACGGGTGATTTCAATTACGTGAGAACAATCCAGTTGCAAAAACACACCACATTACGAAGACTTTGTCAAAGGATACATAAAAATATAAATAAGTATACAAACGTTTGTTTTCTCGGTTTTAGTTGGCTAAGACCAAAACTTGATTAAATTTCTCTATTTAAAACGGTTAAAATTTGTGGTGGAATTCAATCATTCATCCTAAATATATTATTATTGACTTATTGTTAATTGCTTATAATTATTTACTTATTATTATTTACTTATTATTATTTACTTATTGTTATTTGCTTATAATTATTTAAGTATTATTTTTTACTTATTATTATTTTCTTATTATTATTTACTTATTG
Organism: Halesus radiatus; assembly: GCA_022606495.2. NCBI lineage: Eukaryota > Metazoa > Arthropoda > Insecta > Trichoptera > Limnephilidae > Halesus > Halesus radiatus. The sequence goes on along the minus strand of JAHDVE020011298.1, from coordinate 13,106 downwards.
TTATTTGCTTATAATTATTTAAGTATTATTGTTTACTTATTATTATTTACTTATTATTATTTACTTACTATTATTTACTTTTTGTTATTTGCTTATAATTATTTAAGTATTATTGTTTACTTATTATTATTTACTTATTATTATTTACTTATTACTATTTCTGGTTAACAAAAATATGGTCATCCTATGATTGTGGATAATTGGAGCCACCACAGATACTTTGTGAAATATATTTATTTTGATTACAACTCAATTGTTATTGTCGTCATGTATAAATGTACTGCGCAACTTACTGTAGATTTCATATAAAGTTTACATAATGTAATAACTATTATTAATAATTCCTTCAAATGACGCAAAATAACTCTGTGGAGTTATATTTATTAACTAACTAACTAACCAACTAACTCTGTCAAACAACTCGATCTTGGCATACACTTCTTGCTTCACTCACATTCATACATCGTCTCATATATTCTCTTTTATTATTCCGACTTCTGACATGCCATGTCTTCCGTGCCATGTCTTCCTCGGACGTCCCCGGCTTCTTCTTCCATTCACATTCGCGTCATACATTCTTCTTATACTCCTTCGCTCCACATGCCCAAACCATCTAAGCGTCCCTTTCTTAATATTACTCATTACGCTTACATCAGCCTTGAATTCTAAATTAATAATAATTACTTTATTTAAAACCACTATGTTTAATATGTAAATATCTACATGTTTCAGGAGCAAAGTTCCCCTCTTCAGGATAAACAATTTACCTACTAAAAATAATGACAAGTAATAGACAAATAATAAGAAAATAGAACAAACATGAACAAAAATTAAATATGTAAAAATAATTGAAAATAAAAATTGTATTAGAAACTCTAAAAAACTGTAGCAGAAACTTAAAAAGAGAAATTATTTTTATTATTATTATAACTAAAATAAAGAACATAGCAACGTTTAAAAAATAAAATAATGATATTAATTATTATTAAAATGTAATTATTAATATTATAAATGTAATTATTAATATTATAAATGTAATTATTACTATTATAAATGTAATTATTACTATTATAAATGTAATTATTAATATTATATATGTAAGTATTAATATGAAAATAAATTTAAGAGATAAGTATTAAATTCATTTTTGATTATTAATAATATTTAATTGACTATGAACACCTTTCAAATTTCAAATTTATCTAATTGTAAACCAGTTGTATTAGTATGTAAAAAATTTAAACCTTTATCTATGTCAAAAGAATGATTTGTTTCCAAAATATGGTTGCCAAATTCAGAATAATAATTATTACTTAAACACCTTAAGTGCTCGTTAATTCTAGTATTAAAATTTATTGAAGTCTTTCCTATATAAAAAAAGTTACAATCGTTAAAAATTAATTTAAAGACCCCGATTTATTTAAAATGTCATTAAAAAAATTTATTATTAGTATAAAAAGCTAGTTGGATAGTATTAGGGATATTATAATATAATACAGTGGTTTTAAACAAAGTAATTACTTTAAATTTATTTCAATTTAAAAAAGGTTTATTTATTTTTAAAAAAAGTTCTGCTAAGATTTATAAATAAAACATTTTTTTAAATTTATAAAATAATAGTTATTATTTTATTTATACTTGAAATAAAACTTGAACACAATTAACATTTTTTTTATTTTTTAAAGTTTATATAAATTTGGTGTTATGTTTTTCGATTTTCATATATCATTTCAATAAATTGTAAAGTCGCTCATCTCAACACAAGACTAGTGAGATGAGTGGCTAATGTTTTGATTTTGTTTTTTAATTTAAGAATTAATAAAAAAAATTACAATTATCACGGTAAAAATATAACGTACCCTTTTCCATTACTTGTTCATTTTGACCGAACCGGTTTCGCGAACTCTATGAAATATATCGAGTGACAAATCGTAAAACTGCTATTATATATCGTATTATTTAGTTTTTGTTACAATTGTATAAATAGACACTGTTTATTTATTTGGCGGGCTTTTACATGAAAATTATATAATGCAGTTATGTTAACCATTTGTTATGGCAATAATGGTAGAGCAAGTACATGATTTACTGATTATCTCAGGTAATCTGTCCAGGTGTCCATATCCGCTTCAATATAACAAATGATTAATATTTCTGTTGTTCAATCAATACTTTTATTATTTACGTTTACTATATTTACATTCCAATTCGCAGATTTAACCATTCGATAGGAGTTAATTACTTATTCCATTTGACAGGTAAATCTGAAAACATTTGGGACAGATTATGTCACGACCATCCGGAGATGATAAAGAATGGCAGTTCGGGGGACATAGCGTGCGATTCTTACAGCCACTGGAAGCGTGATGTGGAAATGGTCAAAGATCTGGGAGTTGATTTCTATCGGTTCTCCATTTCCTGGTCCAGGCTGTTACCCTCGGGGTTCGATGACAAACCTAACCCAGATGGGGTGAATTATTACAACAATCTGATAGACGAATTAATCCGGAACAACGTGACGCCGGTTGTGACTCTTTATCACTGGGATCTCCCACAACGGCTTCAAGATTTGGGAGGCTGGGCTAATCCGTTTCTCGCTGATTACTTTGCCAATTATGCGAGCTTCGCTTTCGAGACTTTCGGAGATAGGGTCAAGGATTGGCTGACGTTCAACGAGCCCGAGGAGATATGCTACCTGGGCTATGGCGATACGTACAGGGCCCCTGCTCTGAACTTCCGCGGGGTCGGAGACTATCTGTGCGGACACACGATGCTTCTAGCGCACGCTAAAGCCTATCACGTATACGATGATGTATTCAGAAAGCTTCAACATGGTAAGAATATAGGATCGCCAAATGTGAACGAATAATTACGCTTAGTTTCATGTTATCTTTAAAGGCACCTTCTAAATCCAATTTACAAGTTTACTTTCTCTATACACTGATGCAATCGATTTCCGAAGCACATCTCGACACGTTCCAATATGTCCACCGGAATTCAAACTGTCCTGCCGAATAAGAATCTTCAGTTGAAGGAGGGTTGTAGTTTCTGGAAATCACGTAATAACAATTTTTTCACAACAACCATCTTGTAGGGATGGGAACGAACGTTGTTTGAAGAATTTAACGCATTGAACGACTGGATGATTACGAGTGGTTCAATGCGTCGATTTCTTTACAAAATTTTCATTTCAATCCAAGATTTGTTAGTCCGAATAGGGTATTTTCACAAACTATGGATATCGTTAAAAATGTTTAGAAAATTTTCAGTTTATATTTCTGATTCTGATAATTGAACTAAAAATGTGTTATTTTAATATTTTCATTCATAATTATTTATTTATGTATTTACGCCCATTACAGGCTATTTAAATGGATATTTACAAATAATATTGAAAAGTTACATATGTATTATAATAGATAATATAAATATAAACAAATAAAGTTTCAAATAACCTTGCTCCACTCTATGAAAAAACCCCTACTAATGCATGCTTATACTGTAACATTGATTTGCCAAATATGTCAACAACATCCAAGTATTTGCTCTCCAGATGTTGAATCCGCCGCATAGGGGAATAATATTGCAACGCTGAAGTTGAATTGTCACAATAAAATGGTAGGTACTGTCTTGTCCTACCAGGTAGATGAAAAGCGATCAAATATAGCAGTTCAGGGGTATAAAACATTGAGTTGACAGTCTTAAATAAACATGTTAAATCGCAAATAATTCTACGTTCCGATAATGTTTGTAAATTTAATGAATAAAGTAAATAATCGTAGTTTATGCATTATCTGGGAATACCCATTCAAAATTTACGTACCTTAAGAATTTACGTTGTATTCTTTCAATAGAGTTCGAATGAACTTCATAATTCGGATACCAAACTGTGGAATTGTATTCGATATGACTCCTCACAAGTGACATAACAATTATTGATTTTAAAAACGGTCTATAACTGCGCTAAACGGCTCGAACTGGCTTCCACGTCATTGTGATGTACATAACGCCACTGGCTAATAAGAGGACTTTCACCGACGTTGGTTAGCGTGACGTCAGCAACGCTATATTCACAAACAAATTCGATCATGTCGTTTTGATGGCATATTTTAAATCGTTTTAGAAAATTTATTCGTATTCGTAAAACTTAAATAACAATGCCATCGTAATTTTTTCCTCAATTTTGTAGAAAATGAAAACATACAGTTAAAATAGGATATTATCCGGTGGGCCTGTTGGAACATGTATAGAGGAGATTCGAAATCAGGTGGATCAGTGCTCAGAGAACGGTGGGCACTACCTTACAAGAGTTTTGTTTAAAGCGCATGATTTAATACTTGACATTATGTCCTTTCACTATCCAAAAATAAATGTTGCCAATCAGCAATAATTTTTTCGCTTTCTAAAAAAGGAAGTTTCTAGACCCTCTATCTATTAATTTTTTAATACTTTATCGCTCTTCTAGGAAGGGTTTCAATTTCTTTAAACTCAATTTGGGCTGAAGATGATAGTGCTGACAATAGAAGCGCCACAGCTTCTATGGAATTTCATGTGAGTTTAGATGTTTTATTAGTCTAATATATTTTTGTAGGTCTTTCAAGAAATTGATTAATTGAAACTTCGTTTACACATTACATTACCATCTAGCGAGTTCTTCCAACTAATCATTAGAACACAGAAACTTTCCTCATTAGAACACAGAAAGCCATCATGAAAATTATACTTAAAGTCCCTGTAATAACTAGCATTCACGAAATCTTCAACAAACTTTATGTCAATAAAACAATTATACTCTAAAACAATACTACTTTACATTCATAAATACAAAAAACAAGAAACAACATTTGGAGATAAAAAAACTCCTCATACTATGGTACCAAACTCTACAACAAAATCCCACTATCCTTTAAAAATCACAAGAACCAAAATAAATCACTGGAACGTTACATAGGGAGATCTGAAATAGAAAACACATTAACACCAAATACAGACTAACCCCGAAACAACTCAACTGCACTTAAAAATACCTCACCTTACAATTATTTTTTTTCGTCAAGCACATCAATTTAATATAATGTAATTTCGTATTTTGTAAATGAAATCCTCAGCACGGGAAATCCCAGTGAGGATACCATCATTGTTTATATTGTTATAAAAAAGGAAGATAATAAAACATTATCATTGTTATTTTTATTATAATCAAATTTATTAATTTTGTCCAGTTAGGTTGGTTTTCCCATCCCATTTATTCCAAGGCTGGAGACTATCCCGACATCATGAAGGAAAGGGTGGCGACGCGCAGCAAAGAGCAGGGCTTCAGTTACTCCCGCCTGCCCAGCTTCAAGACAGCCGAGGTGGACTACGTCAGGGGGACGTTCGACTTCTTTGGTCTGAACTACTACTCAACTCGAGTTGTTGGTCCCATGGTTGCTGATGGCAAACGCCCAGTTCCCTCCTTCGATGATGACTGCGGTGTGGAGTATTCTACGAGAAAAGAGTGGAAATTTTCAAAAGCGTCAACGTGGCTAATGGTAAGAAAGGGTTAAAATATCGTTTTTTTTTAGTTTTTACTTTTGAAATTCAACTGTCTAGAATCAAGTCCCTGACTACCAGATTGCACTATTTGACGTCATTTTTGTGATCACGTTATTCATAAGCATAATAGTAATAGTAAAAAAATAACATTTATTTATTATAACTTCTTCAAAAGATTGGTATTCACATTGTGGCGTCATTGTTAATAAATTAATTAAAAATTACTTTGTAATCACCACTTTATTAATATATACTTATCAACATGTTTCGAAAGCGAAAGTTTTTTGTATATTTCTAATGAAGAAACTTCGCTTTCGAAACATGTTGATATGTATATATTAATAAAGTGGTGATTACAAAGTATTTTTTTAATTCATTTATTCGTTTAATGATTTATTTTAATAAGTTAATTTACATATTTTTATTTTAGCAATTAATAAAAAGGTCACTGCTCAGCTATACAATCTGGAGCTCGGAGTGCAGCTGATTTTCAGCAGTGCCTCTAGAAATCAGACAAGTTAAAATCTCTACACTTAAAGAAAAAAAAAAATTTTAAATCTAAAAATATAAAAATTATAAAATCAAAAACACAAGTATGCATTTCATTACATATCAATTACGATATTGTGCGTCTGACTGGGAAGTCAGCAACCATTTGCTGAAAAAACTTCTTGAAGCACTGCAGCGATGTCGATCATCGAATGTATCAAAAACTTTCAATAAAAAAATAAAAGATATTTATTCCACAAGTTTTGTTGAGAAATAGTTGTAACTACCCCCATTCGATGTCTGGGGAGAACAAATAAATGGTTTCTTTGGCGTGAATTACAATTCATATGCCATGCATTGGTAATCCAATTGATAAGGGTGGCTGTATATCTAAGCTGGATGTTAAATATGTGGTTTTATAGGTAGTTCCATCGGGACTCAGGAATCTGTTGAACTGGATTAAAGATCAATATGATAGCCCAGAAATAATGATATTAGAGAATGGATACTCAGATGGAGGAGAACTGAAGGATGTGGACAGAATACAGTTTTACAGAGAGCACATTGGAGCGACCCTGGACGCCATAGCGGATGGGTGTAACGTCACAGGGTATACGGCCTGGAGTCTCATGGACAACTTCGAGTGGCTTGAAGGATACAAGTAAGACATTTTTGAATTCACTGTCACCAATCAAAACTGAGCCATCGCTCAAAGTTGCATGAAAAATTTACCCTCGCCGAAAGACTTCACTTCAAGAAGCTTACCTAATTAATGTCAAAGTAAAACGTTAAAACATTTATTTAACAAAGATGGAATTCTAACCAACTAACCATCACGCTGTTTCCCCGCAGGGGTAGACAGAGAGGACGGAATGCCAAACAATTCGGTCTTGACAAATACTCCATACATACTCTTTTTTTTATTCTGACTCTTGACATGGTCCGACTCAAGTATTTGGTTCACTCGATTGTGCCATGTCTTCCTCGGGCGTCCCCGGATTCTTCTTACATTCACATCCGCGTAATATACTCGTATTCGCCGTACACTCCTATCTTCGTTCATCCGCTCTACATGCCCAAGTCATCTAAGCATTCCTTTCTTAATCTTGCTCCATTATGTTCACATTAGCCTTCCATTCTTTTCGAATCTCAACCATTTTCACATGGTCATTCAAGTTTTACCACATATATGCCACAGGGATTTCATTTATACAGCATTCAGTCTGCTTTAATCCTTCCTTTGCCAGTTTATATACAACAGATGGAACTCGAAGGCTGCTATTATGAAAAAAATGACAATTTTTATATACCGAAAAGCTTGTTCTAATCATTTTCATTGTAAATTTGCAAATATGTAAAGGTTTGTTATTTCTCTGTCTAAAAAACTACTCTATTGGTTTGGATTCAACATCGCTCCGAGGATATTAGTCTTCTTGGTTGAAGTTTTTCATTTAAGTTAAATATTATTTTTTATAAAACGCTTATTTGATTGGTAAAAGCAGACATAATTCACACAATACAATCAATAGTGTTATCGACCTCTTTTGCCTGTCGATCTCTCTTTTAATTCAGTCAAAGCCTCTTCTTTATTGATTTATTTATCAGTGCACTGAGTCATGTTTATAATTTCCAATAAACTTTACAATGCTATGACTGGCACTGAACACACAATCTGTATGTACAAAAATCAATGTAAGTTTGTTTGTTTGTCCTCCGGTTTCGTTGAAAATAAAGCAGTTTATTTTTATTAGTGCCGGGAAGGTTTAGAAAGCAGTTTGAATGAAATCCAATATGTAAAACTGTTGGTGTAATGTTTTAAAATTAGTAAGAAAAACATTGAACCGGCCATGTTTTATTTAGGTTCGCCCATAGATAAGCAAGCAGAAAGAAGTAACAAAGACAACTGGATCATTCAGTTGTTAATCATTTTACTTCTTTTACGTAGATATATAATTTTAAGGTAGTCTATTCATTCTGACGTCAGTAGTGCCAATTTTATTATTTTTATTTTATTTTTTATTTTACAGGTTGAGATGATGTCTTCAGAAAATAATCTATATGTATATATATATTTATATATAAAATTAATGTTCCCCGAAAATTACCAGACCGGTTTCGCTAAAAATAGAACAGTTTGTTCTTATTAGTGCCAGGATGGTTTATATAGTAGTTTGAATGAAATTCAATATGTAAAACAGTTGTTAACACGTTATCAAATTTGTAATTTGTGTATTAAGGTTAGCCCATAGATATGACACTCTGGTTAGCCACAGATTACATATTCAAAAGAAGAAGGTTTTTTTGGGTAGAATATTTTCAAAATGGAAAACACGAGTAGGTACCTACTTAAGAACTTTATGATTTAGATATATTTGAAAAAAAAAATAAACGTTTGTAATGAAATAAAATATGCAAATGAATGTTTCTTTATTTGGAGATAGTTACTTTCGCTGTCAAATCAATTATGGCACCCTAGTGACAAGCAATAATTCACATCTTCATAACTTTATTTAAAAAAAAATCCCGAACAAGGCCGGGTACACATCAGCTAGTGTGAAATAAAGATCAAGACCCGTAGTTTTAAAATCCTGCAACCTCTCCACAAATTACAATGTACATGTTTGGTTACGGCCATATTACTTAAGTTTATTAATGTATTAACAAAATAAATTGTTGTCATTTTCAGTGGGCATTTTGGTCTGTACGCTGTCGACATGAAACACCCAAACAAGACGAGGACCCCCAAGGCATCCGTAAAATTCTTCCAGGACTTATCAAAGAATAGGAAAATTTGAGTCTTCTGTTTTTTGGATGTTTTTCAATTGTTGTGCATTAAATGATAGATTTATTATTGTTAATAAAACATTGTAAACCATTTTGTGTTTTCAATCACGGAGACAAGGTGGTGGGACACCTAAAACGTTTTTGGACCTTCCTAGTGACATTGTCGTAAATTTAATACCGACATCTTACGAAATTGACGCTCCAGTAATATCATTTACCACACATGAATATATTAAAAGTAAGTTCTATCTATATCTTTATACAAAATAGAAAGCATATGTAGTTAGATACCTATTTTTAAACTTTCTACAGGTAATAAATAAGATGGCAAACAAATCACATCACTATGATTTGACCCAAAAATAAAACATGTAAGTAACGTACCAAATTAGGGTAAATTAATTCATTTTATTGCACCAAAAATGTATAATTCGCTTTTCATAACCTTTGAAGAGACCGTATTATGTTAAAACATTAACTCATACAAAAAATGTATTAAATCTTGGATAAAAACAATGAAATAGATAAACTTTTCTTATAAGTTTTGACAGTCATCTATAGTATTTTTCTTATAAGTTTTGACAGTCATCTATAGTATTTTTCTTATAAGTTTTGACAGTCATCTATAGTATTTTTCTTACAAGTTTTGACAGTCATCTATAGTATTTTTCTTGTAAGTTTTGACAGTCATCTATAGTATTTTTCTTATAAGTTTTGACAGTCATCTATAGTATTTTTCTTATAAGTTTTGACAGTCTTCTATAGTATTTTTCTAATAAGTTTTGGCAGTCATCTATAGTATTTTCGATTTTCATAATAAAGAAACACTTTGTGGATTGACATGGTGAATTAAGAGAAATACATTTTTTCATAGTTGTATGCTGCCCTGAAGAAGCTACGGTAGTAGCGAAACCCGGTCGGCAAAAGAATAAAATAAAAGTGATGTAAACAAAGTTATTGTTTTATTTTTTAAATTAAAAGAAAACACTTTATATGAATCATAAACGTATATTTTTCAGTCCCGATGAAGATTCAGCAGAATCGAAACTAGTTGACATATGCACAAAATAAAAGTGGATTCATACGAAGTGTATTTTTTTAAATTCATATTTTGACGGCCTCCATGGTCGAGGGGTGAGACTCTCGACTACGAATCCGAAGGTTGCGGGTTCAAATCCCGGCGTGCGCAAGTAAATTTCATTTAATTAATTTGTGCTGTTTCAAAATTAATTCATTTAAAAATAATATATAGTGTATTTGCGCAGGTTCCATAGTGGAAGATACTCTCATTGTCGCCCTGGTGAAAGACCACCATTCAGAATTGAAACGTTGCTTAAAATGGCTTTTAGCCGTGTTTGGTGACCAGATCTGAATAGCCAGGTATTTCCCCATTTCCCTGTTTCCATACCTCCCTCTTACCCTTCTCCTTCCCCTCCCAAATACCTTCAGCCTCACAACATTCCCCAATTGGGAATGCCATAGTCTCACTGGCTCCAGATGGATGGGAGCAGTTGGAACTCTTGTGGGGTATTCATATAAAAAAAAATCGTATTTTCCCTCAGACAGAATTCTAGCTTGTTCTCTTTTGTTTAAATTTGAATGCTCGACTTTTAAAATTCATCTTAATTTGTTCAGCTGTTGCTGGTACTAACAATGTATTAAACTGTTCAATGCCTTATTTTATGTTCTTATTTTTTATTACACCAATAACACAATACTGGTACATTTCTATAAAACTTACTTTCAAAGCATTAGTATCATCCCTATGTTTGATTTTGAAACTCCCACTAAAGCCTTATTATAGTTATGAACGTAAATGTGATAATAACAGTAAATTCTGTTTACTGTCATAATTTATGCAATGTTTCTTATTTTCACTAGTAGTTATTCATTTACGAAACTGAATACCTTTACCTTTGTTTAAAATGACAACTTTGACATAACCCATAGAGATGTGATATAAAACTATTATAATAAATGCACACATGCTTTTGCCTTTGTGGGATTTTTTTGTTTACATATGTTATTTTAATTTTATTTAATTGTATTTTATACACTGTTTCAAAATGTTCAATAAAAAAAAGAAAAAAAGCTGAATAAAATATACATATGAAATATCTGAAGGAGCATTTCTAAAAATACTAACTAACTAACCATGACGCCGTTTCCCCGCAGGGGTAGGCAGAGAGGACGGACTGCCAAACAACTCGGTTTTGGCATACTCTTCCTGCTTCATTCACATTCATACATTCTCTTCTGACATGGCCCGACTCAAATATTTGTTTCACTTGATTGTGCCATGTCTTCCTCGGACGTCCACGACTTCTTCCATTCACAATAGCGTCATATATTCTTCTTACACACCTTTCTTCGTTCATTCGCTCTACATCCCCGAACCATCTAAGCGTCCCTTTCTTAATCTTGCTCATTATGCTTACATCAGCCTTGCATTCTTTACGAATCTCAATATTGATCACACGATCATTTTCTTTTCTTTAAATGCTTAATCGGAGTAGTCGTAGGGTAGGAGTTGGGTAGATGTAGGGTAGGGGTAGGGTAGGTGTAGGGGTAGGAGTAGGAGTAGGTAGGAGTAGAGGTAGGGGTAGATGTAGCCGATATGGGTATAAAACCGAACGTCTCCACATACGCAACCTGATTCTAGCAATAAAAAAATTGACAGAAAACTCCTAGGCCCCTTTTTGCGAGAAAAGGCTCACACAGAACTAAATAGGGATAGTGGTGGGGGTAAAAGAAGAAGTAGGGGTAGGAGTAGGGGTAGGGGTAAGTTTAGGAGTAGGAGTAGGAGTAGGAGGGTGAGTAGAAATATTTTTCCTAATATTAATTCTTTAAATTATTTCTAATACACACACTCCTTGCTTCATCCACATCACAGCATATTCATTTGCCAAATACAAACCAATTGCCGGACTGCAATAGGCAAAACCTAGTACATTAATAAAATAACTTCGAAAATAATGTTGAAACCATAATATTAAGATTCCACCAAAATCAGCAAATCTTCAATTGGAAGATAGTAAAGGCGATATAATTAAATCTGATAAATATGATACAAAGATAGATTTCATAATGATTGACGTGATTTGATCTCCGTGCTTAGTATAAATAAACAGACACTATTTCAAAACCAGCAGTAATAATCTGGGACAGGCAATTTATGGGAAAGACCATGAATTACTGCAAGTTTATATTCCTCGTCAGTGCACTCGTTATGAGGTAATAAAAAACATATAAGTACATATTGTTAATAATTGTAACTACCCTTCCCACATTCAATATTAGAAAACATATTTACTTGTTTTACAAGCACTTTTTTCACGGGTAACTTTTAAAAAATATATGGAAACTAATTCGATGACCTATTTCTATAGTGAGATATTTAAAAAATCACAGATTCCTAAAAATTTTAAACGTCCCCTTATAATACTGAAAAAATGTGTATTCAAAATTAAAAAAACAGAAGTTTTGTAGCTTCACTCATAAACTAGACATGTTTGAATTGTTTCTCCATTGAAATAGGATCAGAAATCAGAACACAATTCATAACGAAATTTAATCACTAATTCAAAATCGGCATTTTTACTTGTTTCCGGGTAGAAATAGCCCATAGTGCTGGACACAAAAAACATTACTTTGAAATTTAAACTTATAAAGTAAATATTTAAATATGTTATTGTATTTAGTGCACAGGCGCAAAACAATGCCACTCATCGCGTGTTCCCCGAAGGGTTCCTCTTCGGGGCTGCAACAGCTTCGTACCAAGTGGAGGGCGCCTGGAACGTGTCAGGTACTTCTTAATTTTGATTTCAGAAATTTCATAATAATAACGGCGCTACGTTTCTAGGTTAGCATTTGGCATCCTCTACAAAATATCCCTACCAACTCTGGTCCAATAGCCATTTGTCTCCAATTATCATTTTTTAGGCCTTTCTGGGTTGCTTCCACTAAGGTACCAACTTGATCTGATTTTCGGTGTTCCCTCTTCTGGCATTATTTCATCATATTATTTGGGATACACAAAATCTTACCCACAATCCTTCTTTCATAGGCCTTCCTGACATTGGTTTTTAAAACCTCATCTTGGACTGCCTAAATGCCTAGCACCAGATGGCTTGGTTTCGTATACGGTCTAAAAGACTGTTTTCCTCTGTTCGCATGCTAATCTCCGTTAACTAACCCAAGTCTGTCAACCTAAATTACCATTACCAGTGGCAAATTTCTCTAAAGAGCGATTGTGCACTGAACGTTGTATTGTCTTAAGTCATTAATTATTATAGTAC
>JAHDVE020011297.1:0-127451 GCA_022606495.2 Halesus radiatus | reverse complement strand
TTACCGGTTTCGCTGAAAATAGCTCAATTTGTTCTTATTAGTGCCGGGAAGGTTTAGAGAGTAGTTTGAATGAAATCCAATGGGTAAAATTATTGCTATAACGTTTTAAAATTAGTATGAATTAATTGAACTCGCCATGTTGTATTGAGGTTAGCCCATAGATATACCACTTTGGTTAGCCACAGATTACATATTCAAAAGAAGGTTTGTTTGGGTAGAATATTTTCAAAACGGAAAACAGAAGTAGGTACCAACTTAAGAACTTTTTTCATTTAGACATATTTTGAAAACAAAATGTTTGGAATGAAATAAAACTTTCAAATGAATGTATATTTGTTTAGATACAGCAATAGTCGTCACAAGGCATTACTTTCGCTGTAAAATCAATAATGGCACCAAAACGACAAGTAAAAATTCACAACTTCAAAATTATTTTAAAAAAAAAAAAAATCTCGAGTAAGGCCGGGTGCACATCAGCTAGTATTTATTACATATAAAAAAAATATTATTTTAATATCTTTCATTTCATTTTATTGATCTATCGGGAATTTTTGTAACTTCTAGTTATTATACAGATATGAGGTTATCGTAGTAATATGTAAAAAAAAAAAAAAACTAAAAGATGGCGTTCAAATCCCAATTTGTGAAAAAAATGACTTATGAATATTACTAATTAAGGTGACGATATGCGATTTAAGCCAGTTTTATAAATATTCCTGTGGACACCTATAATTATTATAACCCCAAAAACAAGATATCTCAATAACATAAAAATGTTGGTATTAAAGTTTTTAGTATAATAGAAAATTTTATAGATTTGAGGGAATTCGTAATAATTTAAGAAGTTAATGACGAGCAGGTGGGATAATCTTAAAAAAATTACATACTTTTTTATGGACAGCAAAATTTTGAAAACCATAAAAAAAAGTTACCTACCATAAAAAAATGTATATTTTCCTCGTTAAGATCATTAATTAAACAAAAATCTACCTTATGTTTTTATCGCCAATAAAACATACTTTATGTGATCCGTCTAAAACGGTCTTGTAACGTTACACAGTCGTAAAGCGATTCAAATCCAAAATCGTGATTGCAGCACACTTAACATGATTTTACAGCACAAAAAACAACAACGAGCATAAATAACGGCGATATTCTAAAAAATCAATCGCGCTCATAATGGTGTAGGTACTCCGACGAAATATCGCGCGTGTTTTTTTGTTCACGTCTATAGTACCACTATTTGGGAGTGAAGAGCCGGGCAATAACTAGTGACCGCTCGAGAGATGGAGAGGCCGCAGCAGCAGTGGTAGAAGATGGCCCGATGGCCGTGTCCGACGATAATCGAGAGACTGGGCAGTTGAGCGCTGAGCCGCCTAGACAGCACTGCGGAGCGCGTATATTAAAGCTCGGTTCGGGCACCGCAGAACCGGACGCCGCACAGAGGGGCCAAATCGGTAAAACATGGCATCAATTCGAATTGAGTATTTTATAAATCAGGCATTTTTAACATATAAAATAAAACATAAAATTTTATTAAATATTTCCGTTTGACGTGAAATTTTTTTTTTATAAGTATGGAAACTTTCTTTGGAAGACTTAAAAATTAGATATTCTAAATACGTCGGTTTTTTTTAATCTAAAACAAATGCGTATTTACACACATCTAATAGGAGATCGACTAATCTTCAGAGGATTTGTCATCATCGGATTCCAGCGGAGATACGCCTATTTCTGAGAGCAGTAACATCTCCAGCACCTCGCTCGGAAAAATTTTCATTTTTCTTTTGGAAAGTTCTCGAATTCTATATATAGTTGGATCTGACGATGCTAAAAGATCTTTTTATAAAACTATCTTCCGTTGTCTTCCTCGCGAATATTCCAGCAAGGCGTTCCCTACACCGGTAACTGCCCAATCTTGAAGATATATCACTTTGGATATTTAATAGCTAAATACCTAGAGAGTTTAATAATGTTGAAATACTAGCCCGATTGGAAAAAATCCAATGAAGTCCGATCTTTAAATATACATATTACAATATCGACACCCCGCCTATGACTTCTAAAAAAGTACATCAGAAGTATGTTTAAAAAAAACAATAATGTTATTTTGTGATTTATTTATTTCACTTTTTTCCCGTCAAACATAAATATTTAACAAAATTTTATGTCTGCTTTTACACGTTAAAAATGTCTTTGTTAATACCCGATTTATAAAATGAATCCAAATATTCGATTCGAATTGATGCCGTGTTTTTCCGATTTTGCCTCTCTGTGCGCCGCGCGCCGGAACACTAACTCCATTAACTAATAATGTTTCTTTTTCTCCAAATTCACCTGCACCGCCTACTGTCAGTGGGCATGGCTCTCGCTTGGCGTGCTCGACGGCTAACTACTGCGGCTGCTAGCTATGATTGCACAAAGCACTGCAACTCTCAGCGGTGTAAAGTTTAGTCACTCCATGTTCATTCAACCTAGCCTTTTCTAAAGTTTTAAAAGTATTTTTCCCGCTGCTCTGAAATTGCATTATTTTGTTTTTAACTTAAGTGGGAGAGGGATTATTTATTAATTTGAAATAATGATAATATTATTACGCAATACGATAAGCATGTTTGTAAAGAAAATAAAATGTATGACTTTTTTTAATTAATAACGTTTAGCATTTATCAAGCTCAGAAATATGACATTTTTCTGACCGTCCTACGTACAAAATATTTAAAAAATCTTAAATATTCTCAAAAAATACTTTAAATGTTTTTCTTTAAAATATCGAGAAGAAATTTTCAAAAACAAAACAAAAAAGAGTATGGTGTAGTTTCATTATTTTTTTCTTAAACACTAACATTAATGTTTTTCTAAACGCGGATTACAAAACATTCGTTAGGTTTATTTAAAAAAAAAAACGTACGAAAAGGATTGGAATTACTTTTATTCACGTATCAAAATTATTTTTTATAATATGTAAAACATACGTGGACCGTCCGAAAATGCCATATTTCTGATTTGATTTTGATATCTCTATGTAGATTTAAAAAAAATATTTCTCTTTTAAAACATTTTGTTTATCATAATGTGTAAAAAAAAAAAATCGAATCAGTAAATATTCCCTCTCCGACGTCTCTCTCCCCCAAGTACAATTTAAGTACTCAACAAACTCAACGGGTTTACCGCTGAGAGCTCCGTCGTAACCTCTCTTTCTGGTTGCACGTCTCGTTTATGGAAAAGAGACAGAAAATATAACGTAGCTATCAGCAGTATGGCGGAATATCTGTATCAATTAAGTTAACCTCTAAATTAAATCAAATTTTAGGGATGTCGTAAAAACATTTTTTTATTTCTATTTGTTGGAACAACTTTTTTGTAAAAGTCCAAATTTCTGCCGGAGTGGCACATGCTAATTGAGCGCTAAGAAAAAAAAATCCGTTATGTAACGTTTTTGGAGCAGTGAAATAAACTAAACTCTGTTCTTTAAACTTAACCAAAGTGTATGCATGTTATCATTGTTTCGTATCACAAATACTGCATAATACGAATCAACTCCAATCGAGCTGTAAATGTTCGCCGGCTGAGAAACTGGTTTGGGAGGTCTGAACTATAATGTTATTATTATGATGATAGGTTCACTCGACTGCCGGACAATTATTACAATGTAGACGACTTATTATTAAATCAAAACACGGTCCCCGATGGTGATTGAATATGCGCGGGTGGTATTCGAAATTCCTGGTCCTGTGATGATGGAGCTACCTGATAAGGAACCAGCCTTATATGAAACGACAAATGCAGTCGAAATCGGCGGGCACGGAACCGCGGTGCACAACACATAATACAATTGTTTCATACTTTAACCCTCCCTTCCCTGTGATGGGTATCTTCTACACGTCGCTTCTAATATCCATCAATATCTCTATAAATATAATAAATACAAGGTTAAGATTTTAGGTATTCCTTCATAATATTTTTACGGATTGATTTAAAAATAACATTAATAATAATCAGAATTTATCGGGTACATCGAAGGTATTTTGTGAACATCGGAAACAAATTCGTGTATAACAGCGCTGTGAGTGACTCGACATTGGGTATCGACGATACGTGAAGAGTGTGCAGGAAGCGCGACACTATATTCGCATCTCACTCTTGCATACTGTAGAAGCGCGAGGAGCTCGATGTTCTCAGTCGTGTTTTTTTTCCTTCGAGGCGTAGAGGCGTGCTAGCGGCAGTAGCTCTCGGGCTTGCAACCAGGGTGGATCTATGCCCGTTCCGTGAGCGTTGCCAGGTAATGTTTTCAGCAAATAAATCTCAATTATTATAATTTTTTTATTTCAATTATAATTACTTAAGGGGATTAGCTATGAATTTTCTTATTTTTCCGATTTAAAATCGCAAATTTTTGATTGTGTAGTGACTACCCAACACCGGAACGCGCGTTTTTATTTTAGCATCGTAAGGGAAAGGTTAATGTCATAATAGGTACACAATTATTTACTCTTTAAAAGAGACACTTCGAAACAGTTTTATAATATTAATATTACAAACTAGCTAAAGTGCACCAGCGAAAGTAATGGTAATGCATTGTGACGAATATTACTATCTCTAAACAAAGAAACAAAAATACATTAATTAGAAAATTTTATTTCATTCCAAACATTTATTTTTTCAAAAGATATAATAATAAAGGATTTCCATTTTGAAAATATTCTACTCAAATAAATCTTCTTCTATTCAATATGTAATCTGTGGCTAACCAAAGTGGTATATCTATGGGCTAACCTCAATACAACATGGCGGGTTCAATGTTTTTCATGATAATTTTAAAAAGTTATAGTAACAGTTTTACATATTGGATTTCATTCAAACTACTCTCTAAACCTTCCCGGCACTAAAAAGAACAAACTGTGCTATTTTTAACCGGTCCAATGATTTTCGAGAAAATCGATGACACACAGACAAACATTCGTTTTTATATATAGAGAAGAACATAGATGAAGAAAGTAGAATTTTAAAAGAATACATTGTGTTCGACTACATAAAGACCAACCGAAAACTTTTTGGTATTAATAATTATTGCATATAAATAATACTAGCTGACCCGGGATTATTAATGGTTTGGAGTAAGGTTTCGAGTGGATTGGGGATGGTTTTTAGAAATATCATGTACACAGTGACCGTCCTCTTGTTTTGAAGATCAAATATGTCAACTTTCATCAAGCTCGGAATAAAACTGTAGATTTGTATACAAAAGAAACAAACATCGCCCGGGACACTCGTCTTTATATATACAGGGTGTATCGGCACGTACCCGACAAACTTTAACCAGCGATTCCTGAGCATATTTGGAGTAAAAAATGTTATGGCCACTTTTCTGTCCGGTAACTTTTTTTTTCTATAAAAAATTTATTATTCATATTTTCACCACACGTCACCACTGTTTTATCTTTTGTCAAACTGTGAAAGCAACGTCGCAAATCAACACGCGTTTCAAACGCGAACACGTCAAGAATGCATGGGTGAATTAATGTTGCCAGATTGCTAAATTTAATAATTATAAAATTTTATTTTATTTAAAACTTCGTAATTTTTTTAAAACTCGACAAAAAATTACCACTAACTAACTAACCAACTAACCATCACGCCGTTTCCCCGCAGGGGTAGTCAGAGAGGACGGACCGCCAAACATCTCGATCTTGGCATACACTTCTTGCTTCATTCACATTCATACAACGCCTCATACATTCTCTTCTGTTATTCCGACTTCTGACATGGCCCGACTCGAGTATTTGATTCACTTGATCGTACCATGTCTTCCTCGGACGTCCCCGGCTTCTTCTTCCATTCACATTCGAGTCATATATTCTCCTTACACTTCTTTCTTCGTTCATTCGCTCTACATGCCCAAACCATCTAAGCGTCCCTTTCTTAATCTTGCTCACTACGCTTACATCAGCCTTGCACTCTTTACGAATCTCAACACTTTTCACTCGATCATACATGGTTTTACCACACATTCGTCTCAGAGATCTCATTTCTACAGCATTCAGTCTACTTTCATCCTTCCTCTGCCAGTTCCATGCCTCACTGCCATACATCAAGGTTGGTATCAGCACTCTATTGTGGACTGCTAGCTTCGCTTCCTTGGACAACTTTTTGTTTGCGCCAACCGCGTTCAGTCCTCCGTTAATGGAGTTTCCTGCATTCACCCTTCTTTCAATATCCCTTTCAATATATCAGTCATTCCATCTCTCGTAAGCATACTTCCCAAATACACAAACTCATCAACCTGCTCCAAGTATTCATCATTCACAACTATATTGCATACTGCTTTCGTACTCTCTCTTTCAAACACCATGACTTTGGACTTATTTACATTCATCATTAGCTCATTCATCATACATACTTCGTTCATCCTAGATACGAGGGACTGTAGATCTTCCATACTGTTAGCAATCAGCACCGCATCATCAGCATACAACAGACAACATACTTGCAGACTACTCATTTTCGCGCCCAGGCCCACCTCTTTCAATTCTTGCATACAATTA
This sequence comes from Halesus radiatus, assembly GCA_022606495.2. Taxonomy (NCBI): domain Eukaryota; kingdom Metazoa; phylum Arthropoda; class Insecta; order Trichoptera; family Limnephilidae; genus Halesus; species Halesus radiatus. Next base: position 120,909 of record JAHDVE020011297.1, on the reverse strand, counting down.
TCCATGTATAGATTGAATAACCACGGTGACATTACGCAGCCTTGCTCAACACCTTTTGTGATGTCAAACCACCCCGTAAAATCACCGTTTGCCCTAACACATGCAACGCTTCCCTCGTACAGCGATGCGATTGCCTGTATAAGATTTGTATTTACACCACACTTAGACAACACCTTCCATAACTTTTTTCTGTCAACTCTGTCGTATGCTTTTTGTAGATCTACAAAAGCACAGAAAAGTTTCTGTTTTTTTGCCAGAAACTTCTCTGTGAGCATACGCAACGAGAAAATCTGATCCATGCACCCCCTTCCACTCATAAATGCGCCTTGCACATCCCATATTTTATCCTTTGTTTTCATTTTTTAAAATTATAGTGGTAATTGTTTTCAACAATTACCACTATAATTTTAAAAAAATATTCTTAACCATACGCCATTTCGCAGCAGGCTCGTACACACCCTTTTTTATTCTGAATTTTGACATGGCCCGACTCACGAAGGTACCAATTTGATTCACACGATTTTGCCATGTCATCCATTCCCGACTTATAATTATATTATAACTCCTTTCATCGTTCAGTGGAAGGGACTCTCGCCCTGGTGAAAGATCATAATTCAGAATTGAAACGTTGCTTGAAATGACTAGCCGTATTTGGTGACCAGATCTGAATAGCCAGGTACTTCCTCACCTTCCTCTCCTTCCCTTAGCCATACAACTTACCCCAATTCAACATAATAATTGTGTAGGTACTCGTATATCGGATTTTGGTAGCTGTTATTGGGAGATACAAATATCGATATTAAAAATAATAATCAAATGTATGTTCCTCTTTTAAATTAATGCGTTTACTCATAAACTCCACTCCGTTGAATGTGCGAATAAATTTCAATTGAAAGCAGGTGCTCAGATCAATAAAGCCATAGCATAATAGCATTGAAAGCAGGTGCTAATTAAGTCAAATTAAAGTGATTAAAAACCCATCTGGCAACATTTTATTTGAGTTCGTTGAATAATATTCTTACGTTCTGGGGGGCTTTTAGCTCGTTCAGCGGCAGTATTCGTCTCATTTTTTACTATTATTATTTAGTGTGTAGGAAAGGGCCAAGACGCTTTTCGACACACTTGCTAATAACAGCTGTTGCCTTCACGCACGTGCATTGATATGAATGACATTGTGAGAATTTTACCAAATAAATAATAAATGAAAATGCGGACATGTAGGTTATGTAATATTTTTTATTGGAGCATTTGTTCGAAATGACTGCCATTATTTTCAATGCAAGCGTGCAGTCTTGTTATATTTTGAATATTTAAGTTTACAGGATTTACTTTCATTTCTGCAGCGGCCACCATCACTCGTTCGAGCAGGTGCTCTCTTGAGGCGATTGGCTTAGCATACACTTTTTCCTTGAGAGAGTCCCCCACAAGTAGTAATCCAGGGGGGTCAGATCGGGTGATCTCGGTGGCCAGGCAATGGTCGAACTTCCACGGCCTATCCAACGACCAGGAAACTCGACGTCCAAGTAGTTCCGCACGGCAATAGAGTAGTGTGGTGGGGCTCCATCATGCTGGAACCACATTCTCCGTAGTGATTCGAGGTTCACATCTTCCAGAATCTCGCCCAGTTGCTCTTGTAGGAACTCCAAATACATCGGTCCATTTAGTCTGGGGGGCAACTCGATTGGACCGAGTATTTGATTTCCTAGGATTCCTGCCCACATGTTAATGGAAAATCTGTCCTGGCTCGACGACTCCCGAACAAGCTTGGGGTTTTGTTCAGCCCAATGGTGCAAGTTGTGCACATTTAAGCACTCCTGTTTTAGTGAACTGTGCTTCATCGGTAAACAATATGTTTTTCATGAAGTCTGCATCCCTCATGACATTATGCAGCATTCTTCTGCAGTATACGACTCTGAAAAATTATCATTCTCCAGGAGGCCTTGGCAGCGCCTGTAGTGGAAAGGTTTGAGCCCGTGCTTCTTCAAAACTCTCCACACCGCCATGTGTTCCCTGTGTCCTATCATCAGAGCGATCCGACGCACGGACAGCGTAGGATCTTCGGTGATCAAGTTGAGGATTCTCTGCTCAACTGCCACAGGAACAATATTGTGTCCTCCGCCGGCGCCTTCAATCCGTCCGATGCCATTGTCACGCAGTCGTTGATACATCTGAAACAAAACAACTTTTATTATTCAGCTCAGTAGTAAATGTCAAATAAATGAACGCGGGCTTTTGCACTCATTTTATTTTTAAATAACACTTATTTTAGGCACATATTAGAAAACTTAGGTTTTCTCTTCATTTATTTCATTTTTTTACAGTTAAATAGTACACAGTGTTTTAATTCATATTTTTCTTAACTAGGAATGGTTGATATCTTAGATTCACAGGGATGAAATTGAATTGTAAGTCATTTAAATAATCACATGGTGAGAAAGGGAGTGAATTTAATTGCAGTGAATGATGCATTTATTAGATATTAAAATTAAACTTTTTAAAACGCCGTTTCGTGACCATTGATTACAAATCACCTAAAGTTCGATTTACATTTTTAAAGTTGGTAGCCCCTTGTTATGTTTTTAATGTCCCAATGATTAAATTTCAAAACAGCTTTTTGGCATTATCAATGAATGTAAATAGTTTCAATAAACAAATGATTTACAAACCTGTACGAAGGTGCTATGGTGTGGGACGGGTCCTTCAGGAAACCTCATCCGATACTCTCTCACGGCTGCTCGTGAATTCCCATTGCAAAGTCCATAAACAAACACAATATCTGCTTGGTCGGCAGGTGAATAATTGAGAGGCATATTTCAACAGTAAAAAAAACTTCAAAACTTAGATAACAAAACAACAACGAAAGTAGGTAAAGGTTGTGACAAGCGAACTTCCAAAACAACACTGAACACTGACATTAGACGGGTAGCGGGAACGACACACTTGACTTGAGATAGATGATATGCGTGAAAGAGATAGCAGTAGTGCGGCGTTGCCGTTTATTTCACCCCTATTCTGTGGACAGTGAGGGAGTGTGGAGATTTTATTTATTTTTTAATTTTTATAGAAAAAAAAAGTTACCGGACAGAAAAGTGGCCATAACATTTTTTACTCCAAATATGCTCAGGAATCGCTGGTTAAAGTTTGTCGGGTACGTGCCGATACACCCTGTATAGAGACATGTGTATACATTTATATATATGGATAAATAACGATACACAATTTCAAGGCAGAAAAACATATACGAGAATGGATTTTTATGATTTTATTAGTGACTTTTTTTGTTTTTTTAATAAATATTATAGATACAAAAAAAAATCTTTTTTTTTGTTCCGCTATTGTAATATTAAAAAAAAAATACAACAATCACTGGATTTCTCTCGCTGAGATCTAAATATTTCCATCAAGACATTACTATAATCAATACCTACCGTAGACGAGTAATAGTATAAAATTGATTTACAGAATGATAATTTTTCACTGCACATGATAGTTCAAGCAGGGAACAAGTCAGTTTTTCTGAAGATGGGTAAAAAAATTATATGTTCAATCTGCGGAAGAAGAAAATGGAAAAAAACTGACCTTAGAATTGAGAAGAAAAGATTTTTTTATCCAAAATGGCAAAAATGATTTACCATATTCGCGGGTGTATTGAGTTTTTTTTTCATGCCCCCTAAAATTGGGGTTTTGTAGGTACATAAATTAGCAGTGGTGTGTATTGCTCTATGACTAAAGGTAGGCTGTGTGTATTTTTTCAAGTTCTGGAATGATTATGGATTGAATATTTGAAAATGCCCATTTTATTATCGTCCTCCGTTGATTGTTACGGCCCACTGAATAAATCAGCGTACAAGTTCCTTACCAAATTCATAGAACAAATATATTTTGATCAGAAAATTGCGGTATCTTTTAAATTTATTTTAATGGTTCTTGTTTCTTGGGGTAAGCAAATCTTTTCAGCCTTCATGTATTTCACGCCTCTGCAAGATAGCAATGGAAACTATGGTGTTGTTCAGAAATTGCTATTTGAAATTAAACCACACAAATAGAGAGATCCCGACTCTTTGATCTCTAGCGACTCTTTGATCTTATGTGCACATGCTAGTGGTTCATAATAACTACAGTTCTGGGGGATGCTTTGTGGGGACGCGACGTATTGACAAAGTTCCCGAGTGGAGGGGGGATGGTTTAGATTGTTCATAGTTGGAAAACAAAACCGCCGGCCGCATGAATAGTCTCGAAAAATAGCCCACTGGATACGAGGGCCATGAATGGATAGTTTCGTCGTGTAAATTCTACAATACACGGCCCCGGGGGATTGTATGAAGATGGCTCCTCGAAAACTATGGAAACACCCGCATGAAAAATAAAAGATACATACAATAGGCATTCGGCAGTCGGCTTGTATTTTTAACGGAAGATTCGGAATACTTTGTCTCCCCTAATTATTACTTTTTTTATATTTCTGTTGGGGTATTCGTTTTAAACGTATGTTTTACGTATGTATGTTCGGTTTGACTTCATGGACATATTGGTAACTGCATAATAATGGATGTTAGAAAACTAAATAAAATCACCCGTTATGAAGTGCAAGCCGGATGCAATAGTAAATGAAAATCTGTGCGTCAGTGTAAACAACTGCAAAGGTTGTGTTTTCTCTCAATAACACTAGGTATAAATGTCCAATCCCTTAATACAAATAATATTAAATATGTTATTAACTATGGGGTTATTCAAAATGATGGACTCAATTTAGTTTCCTGAATTATACGTGATATGTTAATGACCTACATAGCAATTGAAAGACGAGGTCCGAAAGTTTGGAATCCTCCCGCTAGATCGCTCATAGTTGCGCAAACGACCGCTAGAGTACTCGCCAAGCAGCCATTTCGCGTCAGTTCTGAGTAAAATGGCTACTACGCAGCACAAGGTTTTCTGTGGTCATGAATTCAGTAAAATTGTAGAATTCGGTAACTATACTCCAGCGTACCCTTCGTCTCCATTTTAACATTGAATCTCCAACTAGAAAGAGCATTTGTCGTTGGTATCACCAGTTTGGCAAACTAGATGTCTCTGTAAATGAAAAAGCCCGGTCCGACCGCGTGTATCAGAGGAAAACGCGCGAAATTGAAACCATCATTTTAAGGCGATCAACCGGCTAAAATTTCAACGAAATCACGCGCTCCTTATGCAGGTGGAGACAAGGTTGAGATTCCCGCTTAACATCGGCCGCATGTTTCGATTTACACAAAAAAACATCACTTAAATGCGTGTTTTATTCTATTCTGTAAGGCTCAGACATAATTATTCAAATGTTTTACGGTCATATTCTAAAAACTTAATTTACCACAATGAACAATGCAACAATATCGGAAAAGGGGTTCGTAAGAAGGAGAGTTTGCGCTTCAAACACATATTGAATGTCTCATACTTTATTTTATGCTAGGCTTATAAAAAGACACACCAAAAAAATTCCCTGTTAAACGAAAAGTGAAGGTGAGTTCTACTTGCAGTATTTAATTAAATCATCTATGATATTTCTAGGCCATCAAATTCTCAAACCGAAAATACATAATTTTGCATTACTTCCCATTGCATCGCCTTAAGTTATAAAAAAAACGACTTTGAACGAATGACAAATATGGAGAGCGGAATGGAATGCAGGATAGAAATAAGCACTATGCACACGTTTAAGGAAGGTACTATTAGATTGTTAGGACATGCGCACAAAACCTCAAATGAAACACAAATCAATATGAATCAGTGAAAAAATATTGGGAAAAGAATTCTCGGTCTTTGTTTCTGTGAACACCGCACAAGTGTGCCAACTGCCCATAGGCAGTGGGCTATCTCCGATTGGGAAATGGTGTGAGACTGAAGGGAGGGGGGGGGGGTGTTGAAGAGGAATGTTGGGAAGTACAACATGTCTACCAATGGCATATTTCGCAAGTAAAAAAATAATAATTAAAAAAAAAACTTTTCAAACATTTAAAATATGGAAAAAACGGAAAGAGTGTCTTGATAAGTCGCTTGAACATATGCGGGATAATACGATATAATGATATGATAATCACCGCCCTATCTTTTCTCCGCAGTCTTTGCAGTGGCTAACGTTTTTTTTTAAATCACTGCACATTATGCCGACTGCAGCTGAGACTTTCCAAAGCAGTGCAATCTCCCCAGCATGGGCAATATTGCAAATGAAGCTACGTGCGAGCAGGCAACGGAACGGAGCCAGCCTCCATCGACACCCACAGCATACAGGGCAGCAGCGAAACATATCGAAGAATTTCCGATTCGTATAGACATGCAAATTTTTAACAGTGCATAATATAAAATGCACTGCTGGTGTTATCTTTCTACTTCGATTACACTCGTTGTTTATGGTAAAGTAGAACTATTTCAAGGTCAAATCGAGCCGTCTACTATGATCGCTCTTTTCGTGTAAATGACCCGCTCATTTGGAATAAACTTCCCCCAGCTCTTACCAATATCCATAAATTGACTGAATTTAAACGGGTTTTAAAAACAAAAATATTTAAAAAAATCCTACTGTCGATAAATATTAACTTCTCTTCAATTTATTGTAAAAAGCAATTTTCTCAAGTCTCTGGTAGTTGTTTGGTATCGGTTTCCTACTTTTTTTTTATGTAAACTCATTTATTATTAAAAATAACCCGACTCCTGTCTTAACATATTGCTACTTTTGCACTGTCATTGTGAATGTGTTATTTTTGTATAGTCGTGTATATACTGTATAATATTTAGTAATTTTATTAGATGAATATGTACTGTAGGAGAAATGTTAAAGAATAAGTAAGAATGTACGAGTACATAATATGTTAAGAATGTATAAATATAATATGTAAGGAGCACTGTAGGAATATCACCGAACGGAGTTAGTTTATCATTACTTGTGAAATAACTCAAAACCGCGCTATTTAAATGCTATGTTATTATTATTATTATAGTACTGACATACTGAATATAAAATTTAAAAAATATATTAATTGTGCAATTAAAAGTATAAAGTACAAAGGGTATATATAGCTAACGGGTACATCATATTTCTTACGGTTAACCTAATAAACAATAAGTTTTTTTTTTATATATTAATGTTGACATTATAAAGCGTACATTTAGTGAAGAAACAGACAGATGATAAGAAAAAGAAGAAGAAGAGAGAAGAAATATTCACAAATTATAGTCTGTTAGTGTTCAATGTGTGAGTTCAACGTATTGTAGTGGTGCAGTGACATTTTTTCAGAAGCAAGTTTTAGTGATGATTTAAAAAGAAGTAGATAGTGTATGTCAGCGGTTCCTAAAGATTTGCCTGCAAGTAATCCTGTAGACAAGAACTTCGACGAAATCAGTAGCTATATTTTCTGGTTTACATTCGTGTAACATTCATTGATGGTTTGGCACCCGAATTTTATGTTCACACTCTTTTAATGTTGCAATTATGCTCATTTATTAAACCGATTTTAAAAACTATTTTCCATTTTTATTTCTGACCGACTTCAGCCTATCACGGCCATCTGCAGACTGGTACAATTTTTCATTAAACTATTATATAGTACACAATTTTTGGGATATCAGGGGTGGTAAAACTGTGATTTTATTAATCAGTATTGCTGTATCCTGATTTTACATATTATGGGGTTTAAGATATTTTGTATTTATTAATAATATAACTTTATATACCTATCTAGTTTTAAAGCTATTAAAGATGCGGTAAATTGTGTTTTTGATAATGTTATTCTGATTGACAAACTAGCTTTTAACATATACTTCTTCGAGATTTATTAATGTCCTGAGATACGGGTTGTTTCACAGAATTTGAAGGATTCATCAAAATTTCAAAGTTAATATTCAAGTTTTGTGAAAGTTTTATTCAAATGCTGTTATTATGCAAGCACTGTGATACAACTGGACGATAATGTAATAATAACAGAACTTGAATATTAACTTTGAAATATTGACGAATCCTTAAAGTTCTGTGAAACAACCCGCCCTTAGTCATTAAATAATTAAATTCATTAATCTTTTCACTCCTTACAGTGTCAAAATTTCTATACAATAAACTTTTAAGTTTCCAATTTTATTTAAAATATAAGATATCAACTTGAGGGAAATGTTATTTGGCGAGTATACAGGTTAGATTGGCAATAAAGAAGGAATATGGTCTAATTTTTCATATGAAGTGTTTAAAATAGAAGAGAAATTTTATAAACTTTTGACAGGTTCATTTCAACCGCCATTGAAGTATGTCCCAGACCCCAAATGGCAAAGAGCCGAATCGGTCGACTAAATTTTTTAATAAAAAATCCCTTTAGTTTTTTATGAATCACAACGAAAAAATTCGCGACCTAGAGGTTACGGGTGCAACCCGGCGTACACGGTAAAAAATAATGATGTGGGTTTTTTTCTGAAAATGTGTGTATTCTTTGCAGATATTTTAATCAAATACAGTGATATGAAACGTTAATTAATCATGATATTAAATTGCATAAAATAGAATACTGGTAAAATTTTACGTCGTATTAAATTCATGTTATAATGTCTTTTGTGATTTCCTTTTAAGAAAAGGTTTTTTTTTATATTAATCTTCCTTGGCTATTGTCATACCAATTCTTCACCGACTTCCTAAATCATTACCTATGCTCCTATTTTTTATGATCGTATTGTGGACCGACTGCATACAAGTTGGGGTGCCAGCTTGGATCTTGTTTGGTTATACAGATAAAACAAATGGTCTAGTCTAGCAGATTTGAGTGAAAAACACATGAATATTAAGAGAACAACATTTTAAATTAGGGGTAAGGGTGTAACACATCACAACCTCAACACTTTCCTCCAAAACTATTCATAACCCCGTGCTACGCCGGGTACTTCAGCTAGATTTTTTAAAATAAAATAAGAAATGTTATTCTTTAACAAGATAATATAATCAATTCACAACATCAGTATATTAAAAAAAACACAAACACCTCAGTATAGGGTCTCCTAGTGAGGTTGTTCATGAAACACTATAATATATAATTTACAGTATACATCATTCATGAAACTACACAATCTTCATAATAATGAAATATTGTTTTTATTATAATAAATGACTGTAAAATAAATAGAAATAAATAAAATAATTTAAAAAAACATTGGAAACCTAGACTCTAAACCAGTGATGGGCAAAGTACGGCCTGCGGGCCAAGTCCGGCCCGCGTGTGGGCAAGTCCGGCCCGCGGCATTGTTTTGAATAACCCTACCACAATTTACCAATTGAACAAAATGTATTTTCTACGTAGATAGAATAGAATACTTAACGGTTTCCTTCTCATTGTGTTTTAAGTACGGTATTATTGCATCTAATATTAGTTATTATTTTATTATGTATTATTTATATGTAAAATTATTTTATAAAAAAAATTTTCCGGCCCGCCTAGATAATTTTTTATTTTATCTGGCCCTTTCCTTAAAAAGTTTGCCCATCTCTGCTCTAAACCGAGCATTAACATGGAAGATACAAGACTGTGAAATTTGAATATACAGACGCATCCTCAAAATACCCTGAACAGGTAGAGTAACCAAATTAGAAATTCTTCATTGAATTAAGCACTAAAAATTGAGAAATTGTAAATTGAGAAAAAAAACACAATATCTTGATGTCGAATGAAAAATACGAGATAATTCAAATGATAATTTAGGGGTAGATTGATGGAAGATGCTGCACTCTATGGCTTTGGAATTTATGTCACTGATACTAGTGCCGTTTCGCAGAATTGCTCCGGGCTGTAGCCTGTAGGATCAAAATTACCCTGGTGAGAGCCAACCTCTGATATATTTTGACTGATGTAACTATTTTTTATTTGAATATAGTATATAACTATGGCTCATATGGGGGAGGCTTTGCAATTTATTTAATGATTTTCCATACCAACGAAACAATTGATATAATAAACCACATTCAACGGCTTCGCATGGAATGACACCAATGATTTTATATTGCAATTATATTATTTTCTTCATCTCACCATAACTGATAATTGAATACTCACCGATCTATGAATCATAGCATTATAATCCGTGGATGTTTAATTTTCCACGCAAGATATTCTGAAACAAAGAACAAATTATTACTATTTATGTTAATATAACAACAATTCTGTGTCACACATTCGAGACTTGCCACACAATCTTGGCTTCTACATCGTAAGCATACAAAGGAAAATGGCCAAGGCAAGATCCCTGTCCATTAGCAAACTAAGACCGAAGTCCTTTGCACGTAAGTCAGAATAATAAATGCATATGAAACAAAATATACTTTGATTAAAAAATATCCTATGATCCTGCATCCATGCAAAAAAAACCCTCAATCTCAATCTGCCCAAAAGCAATGCCTTTGACGTAACCACTTTTCATTGTATGTTCATAATACTGTGCTTCTAGAAGCGGTTAAGTCACACCAACCTCAAGGGCCCAGACACAAAATCTCAAAAAGCTTTTTTTCTTGCGTACCATTCATTGTAACAGTAATGTGGTACAGATAACTCCTAATATTGTACACATATGAATAAGCCTGTGTGTGTTATCTAAGAATTCATTGGTTCGCATTTCCAATTAGGCTCTGTAGTAAACCTAACTCACTCCAAACAGTTGAAAATAAAAAAATTCTCAATTATTTTGTCTTTAAGTACAATATGCATTCAATTCATTTTATGTTGGGTTTTAGAAATGTGACTACCAACCATATTTAAGATCGGAAAAATATGTAAGATATAAATAATACATATATACGTAATATAGGTAATATGAATTATAATAAGATAAGAATAATATGTATGTTTGTAGGTAAGTAATATAACATGTAAATAGTTAAATTAATAAAGTGAAATAATATTTTTAGTCTTAAGTTAACATTTTTTTTAAATAAACCATTCATTGCGGTGACAAGACTGACCAGCACCCATTCAACTAAATAAATTTGCTCACTAGTTTAACGTGGTATCAACATTTCTAAAAAGGAGAATGCCGCAAGACAAGGATGTGTCCAATACAATACACCTCAATGCTTTTAGATTTAGTTCTACTTCTTGTAGGTAGAATTTAGAAGAATCTATTCAAATAATACATAAATATGAATTCAATAAACCGGTAATATTTTATGAGATTACGAGTTGACATAAAATTTACTTTAAAAAGAAGTTGGATATATTAGACAAACCTCACACCATACCGTAGGGGTCTAAAATAGAGACTTTTATTGACTTTGGGTGTGGGTTGAATAACCTCAAATATGTCATCTCTTTTAAGATGTTCATCTAAGAACAATTTGGAAATTTCATCATGTTGTCTTATGTATAGAAATACAAATCGCATACCTATACAACTCACGGGTAGTGTATTATTGATGACATCTGAAAATTGTGCCTCTTATTTGAATGGTAAAAACGAATCATTAACCCTTATAGCACAACAGTATATAAGCATTTTGACATGAAAAGCGTCCAACTTTTGGATTAAGAGTTTATAATGGAGTTCTAAAGCAATAAATGTATTTTGAGAGATATTAAAACATTGATAAAATGGTACACTAGAGGTAACTGACATTCTTTAGGAAACGGTAAAGCGGTATGATTTACAAAAATACCTGTTTTCTGTTGTAAATGATGGTAATACAATGAGTTTACGAAAAGAAATAATTCTTTCAGCGCTTTAAATTGTGTATTGACTAACGAAAACACTAAAAACTAACACAAATTGTCATAAATACCGAACACAACTTTACAACTATGACTGCTGCCATAGACAACTCACAAAACTAGATAGGAAATACACAGAAAAGAAAACGTCAGATTTAACCAAAGGTAAAAATAGATTGGTTGATTGGTTGCGGTTTTACGACAAAGCTCTCACCGCTCTTATTGCCCTCAGGTAAAACATCAAAGGTTATTTAGTTTGTATTGAGACGGCACTCCTAAAATCCCTTCCAGACGAGCGGGTGGCCTAACTGCTGGGTGGCCTAACCGAAATTGGGTTTTGCCGCCAGACGGTGGATTTCACCAGTGGTCTTATGAACATAGTCGCGAGTGTACGGCTCACTCCTAGCTTCTAGTTGCTACATCTGTTAGTAATCATTTGTTCGTCGGCGGGATTGTATGCACCTTATGCGAACACCTCTATCTATTTTAGGTATCTTTTGCTTCATGGGGGTTATAAGTCACATATGACAAAATTCAATTTTATTTAACTTTTAGCCAACAAAAAACCTTAGTTAATACAATACGGGTATATTATTTTGAAGAAAAAAAATCATAATATGTCGACTACCATTATACAGGCATGTGCCTAGTTTGGTCGTCGAAAGTAACTAAGCTTTGTATCAAAAACTATAAATATGAAAAAAATTATTTAAAAAATATATGCCTATTAACTTTTCGCATCGTGAGACAGACTTGTTCCGATGCGTATTTCTTTAGCGAATTATCAGAGGAAATTCTTATTAAAATATTCATGTATTTAAGGTTTGTATCGGATACAGATATGTATCATTTATATTTTGTAACGATAAATAAAGCCCGATTTCCAAAGCGAAACTTTAAATTTCCAGACCGCTTCGCTCAGCGGAGACAAGGAGTATTGCCATCATTGCCAAGTCAAAAAATAAAAACTCGATTAACATCTTTTTTCCGTCGGCCATACTACTGGCCCGCCCAATGACACTTGGTTTTGACCAAAATTCGTTCAAACCAGTTCGTTTTGCCCATTATTGGCGAAATCACTGGGCAAATCCGCTCGTCTGGAAGGCAGTTATGCAATAGATCAGTAACATAGATATGGATTTAAAGGTCAGTAATGAGGAACTCCAGTGAAAAATATAGTGACATTAAAAATATGTATTCATATAGATTAGCAAACGTCGATTCTGATTGCGTAGCTTTAATTATACGTAGAATTTATAAAGCGTTATTTAAATGTGAATAAAAAATCAGCTCATCAAGACCCCTTTTTATGTTGGTACCATTGCATTTGGAACATCTGACGTCACGTGAGCATCCTGTTTTTGAATTAGTATGAAAAAGTTATTTTTGTTTTTGTTTTGTATTTTTTAGTTTTTGGCATGATTTTAACTTAATTTGGGAGACTTTATGCTCTATAATTGTTGTTCAATTAAAACAACTCTCATTCATGAAATAAATTAGAGTATTTATGATTAAGCCAATTATCAATACGGATATTATGACAATATTAATGGTCAATGCAATTATTATTCTTTGAATTAAAGTTTCTAAAAATTTACATAAATTTATTACTTATGTTTAGTTATGGTTTACCAAGAATATAATATATAATTATGTACGGTAAAGCTCATCCTTCTTTTGACATTTGACATTCAAACCTCAAAACTGATCGAAACCGACCGGCCATAGATTTGGAGCGTTTTGGCGGCCTTTGAAAAATTGAAATTTTATAATTAATTTATCTGTGAAAACTAACTTTAGAAAAAAACGAAATTTACTCGGGAGAGACTGGTTGAGGGAGACCCTTTACAACTGGCTACCGTTAACCAGACCGCTTGATATTACAGGGACCCGACCCTCAGGCTCACGGCTGAGGGTGGACTGCCCCACCAGCGAGCGTAAAAACCCCGCCGCTGCTGTTGTGCCGATTTGTGTCCGGAGGGGACCCAGCAGTAGCGTTCGGGGCGCATTTGGAGCCCTTCTCAGCCAGACTTTCCCAACCGTTGCCTTGCACCGCAGTGGGTGGGATGGATTCATACGTCCGTCAGTCCTGGATACTCTGACCCCCAGCTTCCTACCACCCTTTATACCTAATCCTTCCCTTGCTTTCCTTCTCTTATAAAACCCCCAAGAATAATTTAAAAAAAAAACATGCAATCACAAAACTTAAACAATAATAATATCATTACAACGGCGAGTAGCAGGCGTCCCGGTGCAGGTCAAATATGTTGGTGAATTTTAACAACATTCGAGGCCTGCAGAAAAATTTAAATTCTATCCACCATCACCATCAATCCCAACGCCCAAACCTTCTATTCCTCTCTGAAACACAAATAGCTGAGCCTTCTGACGCCTCCTATCTGGACTAACCGGGCTTCACCCTCGTAGGCAAGTTAAGACCAAAACGAGGTGTTCGCTCGTATAGCCGAGCGGACACCAGCTAATGTGGGTGCGCGTCAGTCTTGCTAGAACGGTAAGATTTTATGCGTGTTTATACCGCTCACTAAACCTCAGCGAATCAGACTCATCCGAGCTATTTAAATATTTGAGCGAAACTATTGATGACCTCTTACCCCGCTACCCTTCGTCCGAGTTTGTTGTTCTGGGGACTTCAATGTTCATAATGAACCGTGGCTGAAGTTCTCATGTTCAATGAAAACGACTGGCCGACAGGCGGAATTCTTTGCCCTTTGACATGGGTTGGAGCAACTGGTTCAGGAGCCTACGAGGGTTCCTGATGTCCAAACTCACCGCTCCAATCTGTTAGACCTATTTTTAACTACCGAGCCATGTGATTATGAATTTGATGTCGCAGCGCCTTTAGGATCGTCTGACCATTGCCTGGAGACCACATCATTCCGTATTAACTTCAGACCACCAATCGAGAGGCTGAAGAGAAAAATGTGGCACTTTAGGTCAGCAGATTGGTTCGGTCTGCGGGCGCATTTTAATGCTTTCCCATGGTCAGCTGTCTGTTTTCAGACTTCGAATCCGTCCAGATGTGCCCAGGAAATTGGTGAAGTCATCACATCTGCGATGGATGGCTTCATTCAATCAACCGTTAAAGAAACTGGTGTAGGCTCAAAGCCGTGGTTCAGTCGACAATGCTCCGAAGCAGTTCGACGCAAAAACTCGGCTTACCGAGCCTACAACACACCTCGAATGTAAGAAAACAAATCAGCATATAACAAATTGGCAAAGGAAAGTAAGAGAATCATCAATAGGTCAAAATTTGAGCACGACCTGCAGATCAGCAAAAAGGTAGCTGCCTGCTGGCATGGCAGCAGAGCGATCTGGTCGCTAGCGGGCTCCATTGGTCGCAATTTCTGCAAATCCAGTCTGCCGCCTCTTACCAGACTCGACGGTTCACTTGCAAACACTACTCCTTGTCTTACGGGGGCTCGATGTTAATAAAGCTAGTGGGACTGACGGAATACGGTATTGCAGAGGTGTGCTGCAGAAATTGCTCCAGTTTTGACAAAGCTCTTTAAAATGTCCCTGAAATGTGGCTCTGTGCCCTCTGGTTGGAAAAAAGCGGTCATTCATCCTATACCTAAGAAAGGTGACCGCTCCAACCCAGCCAACTACCGCCCCATAACGATCACATCAGTTCTGCCTAAGGTGATGGAACGTATGATCAACGACAAACTGCTCACATACCTCGAGAAGAACAAAATCATTAACGACCGCCAGTACGGATTCCGGCGGAACCGCTCGTGCGGTGATCTTCTCGCGTATGTGACGCATGTTTGGGGGCGGTGCCTGGAACGTTATGGTGAGATTCAAACGGTTTCACTGGACATTTCTAAGGTCTTTGACCGGGTTTGGCACAGATGATTTGTCAACAAACTGCCTTCTTACGGACTTCCCGTTTCCTTGTGTACGTGGATTTCCGACTTTTTGAGGGAGAGATCGATTCAGACGGTTGCTGATGGTTTCATCTCTTCCTCGCATTCAATAAATGCTGGCGTCCCACAAGGATCGGTTCTGTCTCCGAAATTGTTTTTGTTGCATATCAATGACCTATTGACATGTGCACCAATCCATTGTTACGAGGATGACAGTACATGATTGTTTTTTGTTTGACAAGCCCCCAAAGGGCACGCAAACTCCAACGGCTCAGAGGGCTTTGAAGCATAGAATGTACGGTTACCTCGAAAGGGTCTCCTCTTGGGGTAAGAATAATTTCGTCGAATTTTGTTTCAGAGACCCAATCATGTCTGATTACGTCTAAAGGGGATCGAAATGACAATCTAGTATCCTTTAATGGAAGCAATCTTCCCAACAAGCCCTCCATTGATATGCTTGGTGTAACATTAAGTGACCAGCTCAGGTTTAAGGGCTCCATCGAAGCCCGAATAAAGTTAGCCTATCAGAAGCTTGGCGTATTGTACAGAGCCCGCAGATACTTTAATAGTACACAACTGCTGACCCTGTACAAATCGCAAGTTCTATGCGAGGGGTTAGTCTTAAATTAGAGTTAATCTTAACTAGGTACACAAATATTATAAAAAATAGAGAGTCAAGTACTTAATTCTACTCGAAAGTCTTTTTTCTTTAAATTAGCGATTCACTTTGCTTAATGCCTGTTACACACAGTTAATATAATATGTGGTGGTGGCATATCTCACGATATCGCTCACCATACAATCCCATACAGTCGTCACACACGGGTACTATCATATATCTGTGACAATTTTATGGCGAGCGTACTCCCTCACATATATTACGACATTACCTTACGCAGTATGTAACCTGCTTAAGTCTACGAAAAAGTTTGATTCTTAAAACTAGAGATACACTTGGCTTAATTCTACGGTAAAGTCTTAGTTATTCCACGGAAAAGTCTTTATCGTCAGGTGTGATATTACGTGAAAGTCTGAGTATTCACTGGGAGACAGTGTGGGAGAATTATAACAAGAGTTCAAAGGCACTTCCCTTTTCTGATGACTACCCAGGATCCAGAGAGCGGCTTGGTATGCAGAGTCCTCGCGTTTATACTAGATATCCAAGTACCTCCGGGTCGGGAGTAGGTACTAACGCGGCAATAATTAGGGGTCTGGGCTGTCTCTGGGGTTTGATCTCCGAAGGGCGAAGGTCAGTATCTACCTGGGTGGAAGCGTGGGGTCGACTCGCGGTGCAGAGCGTGGACGGCTTCTACGGTAGATCTCCGAACGGAGGAACTCGGACTTCCTCCTGGGATGGAAACGTAAAGCCATCTGCGGTCAGAGGGCCTGGGCGGCCTCTCCGAGGGGCGAGAATGGGTACCTTCCTGGCCGGAAGTGTACAGTCAACTTGTTCATGTATTCTGCATTCGGAACTCAGCTTGTCTCGCGGCCTGGGCGCCCTCTCCGAAGGACAGAAATGAGGCAACCTCCCGAGCCGGGACTCGGAAATCAACTGTCTCGACGACCAGCTCCTCCTGTGGCTGGTTGTCATCTCTCGTAGGGATATAGTTCTCCTTTTCCCCGTTTGATGGAAACGTTGCCTGGTTCCTTGGCGCTAGTATGACCATTACCTAAATTCGCCGGGCCACTGGTCCCATGGTTCCTGAGATCGTTCCGGTCCGAGTTGTAAGGCTCGGTTTATGACCCATTTTGTTTGGCAGGCGGCTAATTTATTACTGTCTTCGAATAGAAGTGTACTTCGTTAAAATTATGCCGACGTTTTACAATAATAGATAACTCTCTGAGCTTTATGAAATGTTCCGTTCCGTAAATAATGAACGATGCTAGCCTATTGTTCAATTTGTTCAAGGCCTTGCTAGTCGGGGGGAATTATTTGGAATTAAGGCGCAAATATTTTAAGAGTAGGTAGGTCTGTGAATTCGGTCGTGTGTGATTTACTTATGCGTATGTCAATTTCTCAAAGATGAAATGGTTAATAATGTCCCGAAAATATTAAAGTAGATATTTGACGGCCATAAAAAGACGCCAGCAAAAAAACCTGTTTTTGTTGTTTTTGGTGTTCGTTGTTTTTGTCTATGCGCCGGCGGAATATGTGACATTTTATTTTGTGAGAGTGCGGGGCGTGCACGTTTGCTCCGATTTGTGCAATAATTGAACCGATATACCTCTAAATAATAAGCAAAATATAAATATATCGAACTTAACTATACAGAGTTTATATTTACACACATATAAGTGTTTGCCCCTTCGGTTATTCACAATACTCTTTGTTAAAGTTTCCGTTGTGAGATTTATGAAGCACGATCGAAATACCTGTTTTATATGGCGAAAATATACGATATCGCCTTTACCAAAATAGGGAAACTCTGAATTCTGTCCAGAAACAGAATTTAGATATACTTTAAATAGAAATGATCAACAAAACACCCTGGTTTCATATTATACCAACATGTATTTAGGAATGCAAAATGTATTTGTGTTTCTTGCGATATGCACTTTCTTCTGTCAAGTTCGATATGGCGTGGAGGGTAAGTCTTGTCTTTACTATGTAAACAGCTAACGTTTTACTAATTATATTGACAGTGAACACCTAAATTACCCAATTTGATCACTAATTAAACTTTTAATGAATCCACATGCTATTAGTGCAGTTTTGTATGGTTATTTTATACCAGTTTAAAGTTTAGATATCATTCTCGATAAAATGACCCAAAAACAATATCGGAGACGTGTTTCAGTCATCTTAGTGCTCCTAGTTAATGGAGGAAACATGTGTTTTGTCAATGACAGATTTCATTTATTTGACATCTTGTTATCTTTTACTTGGTAGTGATGCTTGTACTGCTAAATGTCGAACCTAAAACTCAGTATATCAATACTACAAGAGTCTCTATTGCAATCAATACACCTTATTCCTTCTATTAATACTCGAGTGACAGTTCATAAGTAAGATTTCGTTGATTTAATTGCAACATCTGAACAAACTGGCACTTTATTTTTATAGAGATTTTCAGGTAAGTAATGACACTTCTAAAAGCATGCAACATTCACTTCATTTGTATTTATTGAGGTACACACTCCACAAAATCCTAGACCAA
Source organism: Halesus radiatus (assembly GCA_022606495.2). Taxonomy (NCBI): domain Eukaryota; kingdom Metazoa; phylum Arthropoda; class Insecta; order Trichoptera; family Limnephilidae; genus Halesus; species Halesus radiatus. The sequence continues at coordinate 102,168 of JAHDVE020011297.1, read as the reverse complement.
AGGGTGCTCTTTTATTATCAAATATTTCAGTTTCGTGATATTTACAAAATCACACCGATGTAACCTCAATTACATTGTACTCCACCCATTCTGTATCAGCAACAAGGTACTCGATATTAAGCTGTATATATTTTACATATTTTAATAATAAAAAAACATTTATTTGTCATTAAGTTATTTTACATATTTTTATTTTTACATATTACATAATTTTAACAATTGATAAAAAGGTCACTGCTCGGCTATATATTTCGGAGCCCGGAGTGCAGCTGGTTTTCTAATATGTACTTCTTTCTATCTTACACTTAGTTAACTCTATGTAACCTTCAAATCGTCTCTCTGCTAACAGATTTAGTACATTTCCATAATCACCCAATTGTGTCCAAACTAGATATTTTGACTTAAACATGCTGAATTAACTTGATTCTGGGTGTTAATGCTAAAAGTTTGTGTTTCGTATACGTGAATTGTTAAAGGCAATTTCTCTGTGTAAAATATGCCAAAAAATTATTTTGGCATGCACTAGATAAGCCTCAATTTCATTCATTTCGAGCGGCTGATATAGGCAATAGGATTAACTTAAGTAAAGTTATAGAATTCTTATAAATACGTAAACACCTTAGTACAGGTTCTCCTAGTGAGGCGTTCACGATACACTATTATATATTAATAATTTACAGTACGTATACATCAATCTACATAATAATGGCTTATATTATAAAAATTGTTTATAAATAAATAGAAATGAATAAATATATTAATAAACTTTCTGATGCCTATTTTAAAATCTACCAAATGCACTTCTAGCATTAACCCCAAGATTTTGACTTCAATAATAATATTTTTATTAAATTTCTTATACATTACAAACATATATTTAATACATAAGAAATTACATGTACTTAATATTGTTAAGATAAAAAGATTTACAAAAATGAAGGAACGGAGAAAAAGAAAAATTCACGATTTAAAAAAAAAACCTTCAACTGCTAATTATGCGGCACATGTCCATATTACCTGCGCGTTTTTTTACTTTCGAACTAATAAGTAATATGAAATTTAATCTAGCATTTCTGTGACGCACAACTATTTTTTTTATTAAAACACATCAAAAATCCTTCAAAACATAATCATAAAACCTATTACAAAAAAATGAAAACTATTTAGTCAGATTCGGCATTCGATTAGTGCTGGCATTGAAATTATTCATAATATACATTTTTATGCTGAAGTGAAATTATGATTTCCAACTAAAATTGTTTTATCTGATTTAGTTTCCATTGTTGATTAATATGGGAATTTTTGAATTTGCGTTTAAGGGTGTTAGTCTACTCATTCTTTATTGAAAATGATTTTTTTATTTTCAACAGCTCTCAAATGCCATTGTGATATCTGCTACAAAACCAACAACACATGCGAGACCGATGGATTTTGTTTTACATCAACATCATTGGAGAAAGGAGTTCTTACATACTCCTATAGGTATGATACAAACCTGAAATTGTCTGTTTTCACACAATTTTCCAAGTTTCATCAATGTGATTTATTAATAACTTTAAGGTAACCATGTCGACTGTGAGATGTGTCCTAGCCATATTAGATACAGAATCAATACAAGCTAGACAAATTGTTATGAATTTTACAGCAGGTCACGAACACAAAACTAACAATGAATCGGCACTCGTATAAACTCGTTATTTAATTTTATTACTCGTTAGTTTCATTTAAGCATTCTAAAATTAGAAGATAATATTATATTGTGCGTTTTCTGCGTATTGTTTTTTATTGCAAAACAAAACATAAGCTAGTTAAGTAACTTATCATCCGATATGCAGGCCAATGAGATCAATATAGACATTCATTTATACATATTAGAGAGCCACGAAAGTAAACAGCAATGTTTTGTTTATAATACACTTTTTAACCATTCGTTTAACTGCAGATTATCACTGGAAAGGGTGTTTTTATTTAATTTAAATACAGTGTGTTTAATTTTTACTATATGTAATATGAAAAATGAGTTTTTTCAAGTTCCTAGTAATATAGATACATTCATTTCTAGCACTCTTTACAAATGTCTGTTTTTTAGATTGTGGTCATTGTGGAAAAATCATTTATATAAACTCTTCATGGCTGTTTATGCCGAGTGAAGGCAAGAAGTTAAATGGTGATAATAATTTGTTCAAACATATCTGCAGCATTTTGAAGACATTATGTGCAATTATTTACATTGTTCTAGTTGACTTTTCCACTCTATTTTATCACTAAGCCTTTGCCGAGATAACCTGCTGTTACCCTGAGTACATATTTTCATAATCTGTAATAGTTCTACGTTTGCTCCATTTGTATCATGTGTGTACACATGGTTTTGCAACAAGTGTAACTAAAATTATGTACTCATCATGAAGTGCATTTGCTGTTGACCAATGTTATAGTGCACTTTATTGTTTAGTGGCCTTGCAGTAAATTCATAATTATTTTAACAATTCTACTAATATTCAACCTCATATAACATATGAAATTAACACACTAGAGCCCATTGTGCGGTTAAAAAGATTATGGTTATGTACCATTTTCCATCATACTCTTTTCCAACTCCCATCAGGACATTGAAATCTGTTGCCATAATTCACTTTGCTCCACATACAATATGCTAACTATATATTACCTTCATATTATGTCCTTCCATGCCATCTTTCATAGTTATTTTCGCATATCATGCAGTACTACAATGCAATAAATGATTTAACAGGTTCCCCAAATCCTTTTTATGAATCACCTTTTTATTTCATCAAATTCTTTTAAAGTAATTTTTTTTTCATTGTCTCCATAAAACAGTTGTACGCCATTATATTAGAGAGATTACGGATGTAGAATACATTATAGCAAATGAGAAAGGGTAAATAATATACATAGACAAGTATTAGAATTAACAAATAGTACAAGTAAGTCGATTTCGACGGCCTCCATGGTCGAGGGGTAAGGCTCTCGACTACGAATCCGAAGGTCGCAGGGTCAAATCCCGGCGTGCGCAAGTAAATTTTATTTAATTAATTTGTGCTGTTTCACAATTAATTAAGTTAAAAATAATATATAGTATATTTCCGCACGTTCCAGAGTGGAAGATACTCTCAGTATCGCCCTGGTGAAAGACCACCATAGAGAGTTGAAAAGTTGCTTGAAATGGGTTTTAGCCATGTTTGGTGACCAGATCTGAATAGCCAGGTATTTCCCCACCTTTCTCTTTCCCTTCTCCTTCCCCTTCCCAATACCTTCAGCCTCACAACATTACCCAATTGGGGATGCCATAGTCTCACTGGCTCCAGACGGTTGGGAGCAGTTGGGACTCTTGTGCGGTATTCATGTAAAAAAAAAAGTTAACATTTGTATATTAATGAATTAAACAATACGATGATAATCTGTATCAAAAATGCAGGAAGAGAAAGGTTGATAGGAAAAAAGTCATGGGGGCAGTTTTACAACTATTTTGTATTATAGGTCAAAAGATAGCCACAAAACTGTCTGTAGGTCATTTGCGCCTTATTGTTGTATTTCTAGCATTACATACTTTTAGTCTTTCACTAACATATTCTTGGTGTACTTTTATTTATCCACTACTGTCGCTAGATGGTAGTGCTCCGCAACTCAAATAAGAGAAATCTTTCTCTATTGAGTTGGGCATTAAATATTCTATATGTATTTATATTAAATAAAAAAGTGACATTGAGAATGTTAATGCAGGATAAGTGATATTGAGAATGTCAGCAGTCAGTGCAGCATCGTATTTCAAGAGCATAAAATAGTGCATGAGATGTGATGTCCGCTTATGTTCAATTCGAATGCTTTTATTGAGCATAATACTTCCAATCATAGTGCTCTCCGTAGTGCAGCTAACAGCCCATTTTGCCAAATCAGTCATCACCCAATCATTGTTCAAGCAGGGAACATATTTTTTTATTATCTAATACAACCATTCACCTGTTATGGATTAGAACAAAAGTAGAATATCCACTGAATGGTGCATATTTTGTTTCTTCTCTCGAAGATGCCGTGAATATTTTTATCACTGTGGAAAATTCTTGCTATTTCTCTTTATATCCCTATACAGTCAAACTTGATTATAATGAGCACGAGGGGACTGACTAAATTTGCTCCTTCAAGCCGTTACTTGTTATATCCGAAAAGGTTTAAAAAACTGTATATACCTATTTTCCTACCCCTACTATCAATATATTCGTCAATGTATAACAACTCAAAATATTGCTTTAAAAAATATGTACGTGCATATTACCAAGCATACATACACCTTTATTGATAAAGTTTATAATTATTGATTGATTTAAAGATTTCGCTTTCATGTTTTTCAATTTCTTCTCCAAAACACTCAACACATTATAACTCAAATCACCCGGTTCGGGGCTTCCAAGAAAAATCACTAAATTGTTCATCATGTCACTAGCTAGCTCTGTGTGTTGTTTAGGTCATAAAAATCCCTCTTTTCATAAATCACTGGCTTGTGTGATTTTTATTGTCATAAAATAGTGATGCACAGCCTGCGGCCTAATTTGTGTGGCCCGCAAGAGAATTTCGTATGGCCCATGTGGATTTATATGAAAAAGAACTTCTGCCGTAATTCTTGAAAACCCTGGATGAGAACAAATTTTTATAGAGTTTTTGTTAATTCATACCGCATGTCCTAAGTGGAACAAAGATTTGAAGAATCGGTTTGCACCACACGAAATTCGCCAGAAATGTGAAATTATGAATTTCGCTTATATAAACTTGAACTTCAGCCGTTTGTTTGGTAATTAGGTAAAGCGGGGCCCCTCTGCTAAAACCATTGTTCATAACAGTCATAAACTTACCCCATGTAGGGATTTGGGTAATTGTACATTTTTATTAGTTTTTAAAACAAAATTGACGATAAGTAATATAGAAAAACATGTAAAAAAGGACCAAAATTGTAAAGCCCACTTTTCGCATGACTCACAGATTTTATGTAAGAATTTTACATAGTACCTGATGGATAGGAATGTTTCACATTACTGACAAACTTACACAGGTAGCACCTTAAAAATATTAATCCGTCTGCTAGCCGCCGCCGCCCTGCTCGTCGCCGCGCTAAGCCGCCACCTTTGTCTGTTATTACTTCTAAAATAGTTTTTTTTTCAGACCCAATGATAATAAAAATTATTATTGGATAATTTGTATAGCTCTGTTTCAGTGAAAAATCATATCAAAGGTGTTGTATGACCTATCTATGTATTTAGAAATTGTCTTGACAAAATTATTTATACCGTATATCAGTGAAGCGTCCTCGTTATAACCGCCAATAATTGTATGAAAATAAGCCTTTTTAAATTTTTATATCAATACCGCACAAGAATCCCAACTGCTCCCAACCGTCTGGGGCTAGTGAGACTATGGCATCCACAATTGGGGAATGTTATGAGGCTAAAGGTATTTGGGAGGGGACGGAGAAAGGGAAGAGGAAGGAGAAAGGGAAGAGGAAGGTGGGGAAATACCTGGCTATTCAGATCTGGTCACCAAACACGGCTAAAAGCCATTTCAAGCAACGTTTCAATTCTAAATGGTGGTCTTTCACCAGGGTGATACTGAGAGTATCTTCCACTCTGGAACATGCGCAAATATACTATATATTATTTTTAAACTAATTAATTGTGAAACAACACAAATTATTAAATAAAATTTAGTTGTCCATGCCGGGATTTGAACCCGCGACCTTCGGATTCGTAGTTGAGAGCCTTACCCCTCGACCATGGAGGCCGTCAGGAAGCCTGAACCGAAATATCATTGGGTAATTGATCATTATAGCTATGAACTCGCTATGGCCGCTATCTATATAACCAAGTTTGACTGTATTTGTATGATATATGAATTTGTTGAGTTTTTTCTTAAATTATATATCGTCCCCTTAGGGGTAAAACTCATTAAGTGCCGTAGTAGCTGTATGACGCATAGGGACTTTTACCTCTAATGGGACGAAATGTACATTTTTTGTTATTGTAAAAATAACATCCATAAACAAGTCACCAATACATTTATCTGCATTGTTTGCGATTGATTTCCAATGTTCTTCATTCGATTCAACGCCTGACGATTTCCTTTGGGCTGAAGGTGAAGTAGTCGAGTCAATTTTTAAAAAGCAGTCAGTATTAAAAGAGATTCCTTGCAGATTTTTAGACAGAGACTGGAAAAGATGAAATTACTAAAAACAATCTTTTCAAAGCACTGTTGTTTTTAGAAATTAAAAAATGCAACAAAATAAAAGAATTAAGCAACCACATTATATTATACATATCTCAAAATAGAGGTGTTATTTCCTCTTAGAATTTAATAAATAATAATGTTCCTGCTTTGTGACATTGAACGTAAGTAAATAATATTATTCCTTATTATTTGCTCAAACTCTTCGCTGATCATAATGATAACAATAATTGGATGATTTGTACAGCGCCGTTTTTGTGAAAAATCACCTCAAGGGCGCTGTACAAATATTACTTGCTAGGGCTTATCTTATTATGTACAAACAGATAGAGAAACATACTTACCTGGTAGGTCACTCTAGATTAACACGTTAAATTATAAAGTTTTAGCTTGAGGAGGAGATATGATTTTGCACACACGGAATACAATATTAGAAAACACTGCACATAGCGTGATATTGCAGCTACTATTTAAATCTTATTTGTCATTGATATTATATTTATGAGAAGATTGGTGGCTAAAGAAGAGTTGCTATTTATTTTAAATATTAATGTTCTCTTTCTGCATTTAGGACTAGAAATTAGAATTTAAAAAATTGACCAAAAAAAAAAATTCTCTTTGAGGTTTACCTGATATTTTCGATGATAATTATTAATTAAGTAAATTAAACACGTTGTTATAAACCACGAATATATTTTATTTTCACCAACTGAATTATTATATTTACCCTGATGACGCTTGAGTTAAGCGAAACCGGTTGGTGAAAATAAAATATATTTGTGTTTTATAACAACGTGTTTCATTTACTTAATAATGTCAAACCACAAAGTGATTGCTTCTTACGAAAAGATAATTATTAACGTTAACAAATATTTGTAGTTAATTACAATGTCGCGGACTATGAAAAGTTTCAAATTTTACTGTTAATTATATTAGGCAGGTGCTAACTGGCTAGCTTTACTATGTAAATTGGGTATACAAGTGTACCATTCATGGATGACTCCGAAGAGATGAGTTTTAAGCTTCGCTCTGAATTCTGCTCTCAGTCTTTAATCAATGTTAATTTGTATGGTAGTTTATTCCAGGCTTTAGGGCCTGACACTCTGAAAACTCGCTAACCAAACATAGTATCTGGTGTGCACATTGGTTCCTTCATCCCTCCGATAGCTAATGACGTCACTGATCCAAGAGTTGACTGGCGTGAATTGGAATTTTCAGAGTTCCGATAGGTAAGCCAGAGCCATCCCGTTAATTGATTTAAATACCATCCAGCAAAGCTTGAACTGGATTCTTTCAGGACATTTAGAGCCAGTGAAAATTTTTGAGGTGCTCTGAAGTATAGGAGTATTTATCATACAATGTGAAGATATCACAGTATGCAAGAATGATTGCGAAAGGGTGTAAAGGTGATTATTTTATGTTATCCATGCAAGCAATAATAATTAGCAATTTTTCTTCTAATAGGTTTAATTAACTTTAATAAATCATGCATCTTTATCATCATAGTCACAGCACACACACGCACGCACACACACACACACACACACACACACACACACACACACACACACACACACACACACACACACACACACACACACACACACACACACACACACATGCGCACACACACACACACATGCACACACACATATGCACACACGCATGGTGTGCTAAAAAGCTATAAATGAATCATGTTTGATGAAACTCTATTAGTTAATAAGCATTTTACTTTATTTTTATTACTATAGACCTTTGTATATATGTCTCCTGGTGACCCCAACTGTGACCGTGAATCATTATTAGACTATTTGCATAATATAACTCTGATTTTAATGAAGATTGGATCTAACCGAATTTATTCTTATTATGTATTTTGCGGTAAATATACAGGGGGGTGTCTGATGTAAAATGAGTCTAGGGTAGTAAACCGATTTTCTAAATATTTTTTATTTTTCAATCTAATCTTTTTGAACGTCAATACGTTTCTCACTTTGCTGATTCAACATCTTCAAATCATTCCAAAAAATTACAAGTTTTGCCATAGAAATGGGCCTCGACGGCGGCATGACATTTTCATCAGCAAATCTTTCCCCTGGCATGTTTTTATTCCAATGTGAAAATAAATAAAAAAAAAAAACAGACAGCCTAATCTAGGCTGTAGGCAGGGTAAATTCTTTTTTTCATCCCCGTATCTGTCAATGTATACTTTGCAACTCTCCACTCCATAATTATTATCGACCAAATGGCGTTAACATTCTGGGCCCCTAACGCGTGTACACCTTGTTCCTGTTTAAATGATTATGGACTATCTCTAACTCTATCTGTACTAATGTTCATTTCATTTTCTATCTGCTGAATACCAACTCTCTGGTCTGCAAGCACGATTTCTTTAACTTTTTGTATGTTTTCCTCACTCACTACCGATACTTTGGGCCCGGGGTGGTTATTTTCTTCAATGAACTCTCTTCCTTTTTTATACAATCGAGTCCATATTTTATTTGTCGCATAAGATAGAGAAGACTTACTATGGACACTGTTTAATTTGCCTTAATATACTTTGCTCGCATCCCTTTCATCACAATATATTTATCACTGAGCAGTACTGAAATTTAAGCATTTCAACTTTCCACTGTAAATATATGTGACCGGTTTGAATATGTTGTATCAGCAAAGTGAAGAATGCATTGACGTTCAAAAGATTACACTGACAAAATTATGTTTGTATCCGTTAACGTTTACTGCCCTAGGCTTATTTTGCATCAAACTCGTATTTTGGTCTGATTTATTTGACATGTTTTTTTTTACAATTTACAGAAAATTTTTATGATAGATGTTATTATTTATAATAAACACATAGTTTTATAGTATGTATGAACTACTGTATGTGACCAATGAAAAGCCCTAAATTACCGACACACTAAAAGCCTGTTTGGGATGCAAGCTGTTTGGTTTATCGGAGTCACCGGGAACTATGTCAAGTTAATTCTGTTGGAGCTGGTGGGCGGGAAGTGGAGATTAAAGTTAGGTGCAATGCACATATTGATTGAGCGGGGGGCGAGTCAGTGTGTGTATGTGTGTGGGGGGGGGTAGCTAGTATAAGTTCGCATAGTATAAGAGATATAACGGTATGGAATACCAAGGTGCCTGCAACTAGAGGACGTGTTCCCTCCGGAGATGCCATTGTGGTGCCTCAAGAAGCGCAACTCTTGCTGCCAAGAGGACCTGTGCAATAGTCCACAGCCTGCCACAGGTAACTTCAGGCGCACCTCAATCAATCAATCAACCTAACACCATTGTGAACTTTTGCATATGTACCTTTGTGTGACGTGTTTTGATTTATTTTAACAAATAATGTAGCTTAACAAACCGCTTAACACGCAAAGTGGATATCCCAATGTATCCAAAAAGAATACATTCGGAATCTATGTTAAAATTCTGAGAAAATCTTTTATATTTAATCAAAATTACAAATCTATTCAAACATCTCGATTGGCTACCCCCGTTTATTACATGTATAATATGAAAGAATTAGGAAATATCATACTTATTTTGATATTGCTAGTGTTTAATTTGCTCAATAACAGTATTGAAGGTTTTTGAATGCGTTTTTATCATCCCTGTTAACACACTAAACCCCTCCTGTGTGCAATGCGATGCAGGTGTCTCGACCGCAAAATGATGTTTCCGCAAGACAACCCCATCCTATGCCTATCGTCTATGGCGCGCAACGATACCGTGGTGATCCATTGTTGCAAGGAGCACATGTGCAACCGAGACTTAAAGTTGCCGCTCAACCCGAACAAGACTCCAGGTAACCGCCCGGCTACCGGCTACCCATGAACCCATGAACCAACCTACTAATCCAACAAACACTTTCTTTCAGCAGGTTGATGGTTGCATGCATGATTTTACTATTGATCTAGGCTCTAATTTGCAAGCTCTCTCTTTGTTTCCTTTGCCACGCATATTAATATGTATAGCGCTTCTATATTCCAGTGTTTACCATTTTGTAGAAGTGTTTTAACATTTACTTATACTTATTTTTGTAATTTTTTTTTATTCACTATTCTAATATGGTATCTATATAAATAAATAGATTAAATATTCAGTTTGCTGTTAATTACATTTCTGCACAGTCTGTATTTCGTAGGCCAACTGAGTGTGTTGAATTAATATGTTTGTATCAGAGTGATAATAACTTGCTGTCGCTAGATGTTATGACAAAGGAGCTGTGTTTCCCCCCGTGGGCTACCCCGTGTGGTGTCGGGAGCACGTGGAAGAGCCGCGGAGCGAGACTGATTGCTGCACAGATTTCGACTTCTGTAACAATCGTACCAATCTACTGTCCCCTCAGCAAGGTACAACTTTGGGCTCATCACCGGGAGCTTGTTGTGACGTCCTGTTACTCGTCTGGTCATCATTGCATCTTGTCCTGGTCATAGAGCTGGAGACTGTTGTCCCAAGTATTCATATTCAGAAAAGGAATAAACACAAATACTACACTGATACTTCTCTCTGTTATCCTGCAACAGGACTTGATACCCAGGTCTGAGATTGACAATAATTCTTCTCCATAACCAAAACCCAATGACAATTGATTAATTACTTCTTGATTTTTACATGTTTGTATCACTTGTCTAATGTCTTCATTGTGTTGTGAATTCCTCTCTTCCTCTGAGTACTTACACCCTCAATTGTCTTTATAAAGCTCTTCCTCAATTGCTCGTTTTCTCCAAAATCCAATTTTCCTTACATAATTTGTCAAATGTATGTGTTTTCATTTCAACATACATTCATCATTCTCCTCCACATTGCAGTTTACAGATCAGATTTGGATGTTTGCAGACATATTTGCTAATGGATTCAATTCAAAGTTTCATGGGTTATTAGCGATGCATGGAATGGCCATTCATAATTCGATCATTCATTTGAAGTACATCTCTGGGTACAATAGGCATGTTATAAGTTGCACCTTTGGGAAAAATAATAACATTAATATAATTGATGGTTTTCCGTTTCAGTTCACTTTAGATTTATTATCAATTATTGTACTTTTGTTCTTGTAGGAATATAATTTTGTTTTGAATGATTGCTGAGATTTCTTCGCACTGGAAGTATTTCAATGTGTTGGGAGGGTGCTTTTCTCCCAGTTCAATCTTGTTTCCATAGCGTGAACAATTATATTATCAATCTTTGTGAGAAAATAGTATGGATGTTAATGTATGTGAAAAAAAAGGTTAATAGTTTATTGATCATATTGTATATATATATATTTTTTTTTTCTAAATATATTATACTATTTTTTATTTAACACGATTTTATTTTATGTTTTTGCATGGACAGATATTATGGTTACTTGTTTACATATTTCACTCCCTACCATGAAACAGATCTATCAACAGAACGTACAAGCACGACTGAAATTATTGTTTTGTTCATTCCTAAGTTTAGTGTAAAACAACCGGCGATGATTTTCTTTCATTTGGGAACACAAATAAGATTTAAAATGTGTGTGCTGCGGCACCCTATTTCATTTTCATTGCAGAGTGTGAAACATACAAGTACTCTATTATTATGATAACCTTTTTATCAATTTATATTAATACATATAATAATATCTTAATTTAAACATTTTCATCCTGTCCTATATAAAGACGCCCATCCCGTTTCCCATGTCCGTAATGATAAACAATATCCTTTTGGATTCATGTCCTTACCTGAAATGTAAGTACCTTTTTATAATATACTGTGTTTATTAACAACATTTGAATTATTTATATCTACGAGTACATATAAGCTTGCTTAAAACAATTTACTAACGGTATTGCTATATGATGATTAATTTCACAGTAATAATATATTCAATATAAATCCATTCAGTTTTCCCTGTGATAACAATACTTTATATTACCAATAAATAATATTCTTAAAGTCATTTTGCAAGATTTATACAACTCCACAATCCCATAACCACTGAACAGATAAACCCTAGAAGTCTGATCTATACCAATTTGAAAGAAAACTGATATTGTCAATTTACATAAGACATTTCGAATCTTACTCCTCAGTAAGGCAAATGAAATTGATTATCCGCTTACAAAATGCTTTACTAATTTGACCTGGGAGTAAGGAAAAATTGAACTTCAGCTGTATCGACACGCCCGCAACATACTTCGATCAGTTTATCTTTTCAGTGGTTAGATAGTTTAAATAAAAAAAAAAAAACTGTCATAAATATATATAAACACACATAAATTAAACAAGCACATATTTCCCATAGAGTTTATTTTCTTCAAGATGAGCCCCTTCGGAAGAGATATTATTCAGTGCATTATAAATACAAAGTACCTCCTTGACCAGACTGACATTTAATTGACCCTCATTATGAAGTTGACTTTAATATTTTTACCTATTGTTGACACGGAATCTAACCTTACAAGAACACTTTTCCTCTTCCTGAGTTGGCTCTGTCCTGATCTCGATTAGATATCAATTATTTTATTGTGACCCAACGTTATCCCAAAATAGTTTTGATCTCAACTTTATTTGACACACCGATCTTTTTACTAAATCTTTTGCAGTCGCTATCATCAATCAAGCTGAGCGATTGCTAAGTTAAAATGTTGCTTAATTGCACAATCTCAGTGTCACCAATATGACAGAACATTTTTCGCTCATGGGTACACTTAGAGTTTTGACATCTTTTTATATGGATTAGCCTTTTCTACATGCTGAAAGCGACAGTTGCATAGTTTTTTTGTGGTTTAAGCAATTTGTTTATTGGTACTTACACCCATTCTAGAATATAAACAAATGTGTATTAAAAATAAATACATATGTACAATACTATTTTACTAATAATTGGCCATTTTCAGCTTTATTGTGGAATTATGCAAACCAACAAACAAAAACGAGTTTATTTTTAGATTACTTAACTTTCGCTCAGTATTCTAAAAGAGGAGCTTTAGGCTGTATTTGGTTAGTTCTATGCATCCTTCCTAACTTTATCAGTAAGTTGTAGTGTGTACAGTATACATAGTTACCCACTTATAAACATTAATAATTTTTGTATTTTTTTTCCCCTAAGACTTAAGCTTTCTACGCTTTTTTATAACCGCCGTTGCCTATTCTTTAAAAATGTATTACAATGTTGTGCGCAGTGTTTATGTAGTGCACTTAAGATTTTCTATGTTGTATTATTACTATATATCGAATTATAAATGTGCACTATCAAAATGGCGAAATATGCACTTATAATACCAAAATATGCTCCAACAATGCACAAATATGAAGTGACAGTGCAAAAAACATATGCGTAAATTAAGCAATGGAAACAGAAATATGCCTTTTTGAAATTTTTGATTTCACACTTGGATGTCGAAATTCTGAAGGAAATAAAACGTTTCTAAAAGAAAATCGTTTCAGGGGGGTGGGAGGCATAGCAAATTTCAAACACGGCCACCTTTACTACAAATCTAATGTTTCCAAAAGGAACCGGTTCTAAAAATAACCCGATTCCTTAGAAGAAACAGCAATATCGACTATTTCTTATTTGAACAGCTCATATTCAGAAGAATATAATTGCTGGAATATGTCTACTTATTACAGGCAAATCATTTTAAAGGGATTTTTGCTTGTGTAGTGGTGCACACCGATAGTGGTTTGAAATAGTTTTGAACACCCGCCTGCAGTCCCCTCTTACCTCGCAAAAGTCTTACAATACAGTACACGACTACACAAGCGAGAATCTCTTTAAAATGATTCTAGGGTCCACTACAGAAATTTTAATGTTTAATGTTTGTGCAGATAATAAAAAAATTTAAAATTTGAGTGAAACATAATATTTGTTTTTATATTTGCCAAATTAATATTTAGTTATGTAATGAAGTTTTATTACTTTTTGGTAATTTTTATTATTATATAATAATAATAATGTTTTATTGTCTTCTTTTTTTATAACAAAATAACAAATAATGATATCCTCGCTGAGATTTCCTGTGCTGAGGATTTCATTTAAAAAATATGAAATTACATTGCATGATGTGCTTTATGAAAAAAATAAAATAATTGTAAGGTGAAATGTTTTAAGTGCAGTTGAGTGGTTTCAGTGCTAGTCTGTATTTGGTGTTAATATATTTTCTATTTCAGATCTCCCTATGTAACGTATCCATTGTTTTATTTGATTTTTAAATTTATTATGGCCATTGTGATTTTTGAAGGATAGTGGGATTTTGTTGTAGAGTTTAGTACCATTGTGTAATAAGTTTTTTTTTGTCAAAATCTCGTGTTTGTGGTTCCTTGTTGTATGTGCTTTTGACTCTGAGATTTAGTGTTTCTAATACGTGTGATTGTTGTTATCTCTTGTTTTTTGTATTTATGAATGTAAAGTAGTATTGTTTTATCGACATGATGTTAAGTTTGTTGAAGATTTCGTCAGTGCTAATTCTTATAGGGACTTTAAGTATAATTTTCATTATGGTTTTTTGTGCTCTAATGAGTAAATTAAGAATATTATCATTAGCACTTCCCCATCTGATAAAACCATATTCTAATATATGACACTGGATTTGTACACTTACATAGTATATTTTTCTTAAAAAAATAATATACTACCTTAATATGTTTTATCATTACCACCTTTTCATGACATGTGTATGTAATTTTTTTATTATGTTTAAACTATATTTTTTTTTTACTGGGGTCATGCACTAACACCTGGAAATCTTTAATTAAATATATGCATAACTCGTTTTCCTTGTTTACTTTAGGATGCACAATATAACATCAGTAATTCATACAAAGGCTTTCTTTTTTTCCATATTGCTATTCAGTAATTTAATCCGCGAATGTGACTTTTTTACCAAAAATTATGCTTTAGCCTTTCTGTTCCAAATCTGTTGCTCAGTGAATAAGTGCTTTCATAGAGTGAGGGATATTTTTGATAATTTTAATTTGTTTTATTGTTCCAAAACAAAAAGCAGGCAATTTAAAGGAAATGAGTCTTTTATTTGACAAATAAAATTTGACGTTTGACCAATATATTTTTGTACCATATTTGTCGAAAGACAAAAATGATATATATATATTTTTTTAATGAGTTGTTTATGGCCAATGGTATTGTGTCTGTACTGAAATATGCTTTCCGTGGATTAGGAGTGGGCGGGGGATCGGGTGCCAGCAGCTTGATGATAGCCTTGATAATAGCTGGCGCCGTGCTCGCGATCTGCATATCCGTGGCCAGCTGGTGCCTGGTGCAGATGTGGCGCGACGGTAAGAGGGCGCGCGGGGCTTTCCTGCCCGGCGAGGATAGCCTGTGCGAGCCGCAGCACCCCATTATGGGCGCAGCCACCATCCGCGACATGATCGAGCTCACCACCTCGGGCTCCGGATCTGGTAATTGCTGCACGTCTGTCTAGCTGTACCGATCACAGTAGAACACATGCCTCATCATAGAAGTTCACACATGCGTTACCTAGATCTTCATATACATTCACTAGACCTTAACAGACATTCACTAGTCCTTCATTTGCCCTAGCTGCTCTGATGACTTGCATTAGGCCACCACAAGTTAGAAAATTGTATAGAAGTTCTAACTAAATCTTCACTCATATTTGCTGGACTATAACATACATTCACTAGTCTTTCATTTGTCCTAGCTGCTCCAGTCACATGCATTAGGGCATCACGAGTTAGAAAATAGAAAAATACAGTAGACTATAGCAGACATTCACTAGTCCTTCATCATTTTTTCATATTGACACGCCTTTAAAGATGAAGTTCACAGATACGTTAACTAGATGTTCACACACATTCGTCAGACCTTAGCAGACATTCACTAGACTAGACTAGACCTTCATTTTAACCATACCAATCACAGTAAAACACTTGTGTTAGAATATCACCCACTTTAGATAGAAGTTCACACATGCGTATACATTAACTAGATATTTACACACATTCGCTCTACCTTCATTTGAATTCATTAGTTCTTAACATTAGTAACACAATTTTAATATTTGATCATAACATGTTGTCTTACTTTTGGGGTATTAGATCGCATTGCTTTTGCTCCTCTCTTTTGAGCCAACGTTTCAGATAGCTTTGCATGGTCCATTATCAGGTCAGATGATGAACACCATAAGGTAATACAACATAATACCGTTTGTTGTAAGAATCTTAAATAATATAACATTTCACTCATACGGCAGAGATGGTGTAAACAATTTTTTTCAGATAACCCAACTACAATAAATTCTAAACAACATTGCGAATTAATTAACATTTCTTTATTCAATAACATTAAATTTAGTACAGGTTTTTTAGGATCTTTCAACCATCAGTATAAACACATGCCCATATTATGGCAGATGAAAAAGGATACACATTCGTTAATACATGCCTAATTGGAAACTTATACATACATCCCAAGATTAAACAACTCTCACACATTCATTTTGCGAACACTCTCGGATGGGTGGATTAAGGTTTCACTGTATATCCTAGAGACGTACTGTTGCAGCAGGCCTTCCCCTCCTGGTGCAGAGATCCATCGCTCGGCAGATTCAGCTGTTGGACATCATTGGCAAGGGTCGCTTCGGCGAGGTATGGCGCGGCCGCTGGCGTGGTGAGAACGTCGCCGTGAAGATCTTCTCCTCGCGAGAAGAATGCTCGTGGTTCCGGGAGGCTGAAATCTACCAGACTGTCATGCTGCGGCATGAGAACATCTTGGGATTCATCGCTGCTGACAATAAAGGCAAGTCTTATGTCATGGTTGCTTTTCTTTCTTTTTATAATTCTACTTCAATCAATAAAGATTGAATGCGAATTGTATTATTGGGTTTAGTATTGGACGTACATAGGTTTGCCTTTTTGCATTCTTGCTCATTTCTGTCAGCAATGATCTTGATCCACCTTGTTCCAAATACTTGTCGGATGTCAAGTAATGTGGCCTGCTAAAAGCCGCTTCAATTTGGCCATCTTTTCAAAAATATTTTTTGTTTTGTTTGCAGGTTTGATGTGCGGACACGATTTCATTTTTCATTTCCATGCTCTTTGATTTCCAGATAATGGAACCTGGACCCAGCTGTGGCTGATAACCGACTACCACGAAAATGGGTCTCTGTTTGATTTCCTGAGTGCACGCACGGTGGACGCAACCACCCTCGTCAGGATGGCCCTCTCCATAGCCACCGGCCTGGCTCATCTGCACATGGACATTGTGGGCACCAAGGGACTCACGCACCCCTCCACCGGTACCCTAATTATTTTAATACTAATGAGGAAGAGAATTGCAGACTTTATTGTCTCCACATTCATTCCTCGTATTACTTGAAATAATAAAGCCATTTCAAAGAACATAGACAGG
This sequence comes from Halesus radiatus, assembly GCA_022606495.2. Classification (NCBI taxonomy): domain Eukaryota; kingdom Metazoa; phylum Arthropoda; class Insecta; order Trichoptera; family Limnephilidae; genus Halesus; species Halesus radiatus. The sequence goes on along the minus strand of JAHDVE020011297.1, from coordinate 84,572 downwards.
TCAGGGAATGCAGAGAAATATCTGTTTTACACATACATGTGTATAGTAAACATATTATAATCGAGTTGTAACATAACTGTTAATTGGTTACTTTGGCTTGCATTAACTTCAAGCGGCAAAGGTATTTTTTTCTATTAAAAGAGAACAGCAATGGTGTAAGTAGTTCATTCTCTACTCCCTCTGTGGGTTGTTGGATGGTTTTTTTTGTTAACATTTTTACAAGATTTACCATCATTATTAATATCATTCTTGCGACATACAAAAATACATATTCATTTTCTAGGCATTGATAGTAATGACTTTTTAATTTGTATAGTAATCGTTCCATGTGTTTTTTAATTACATTGGAACATTGGGTGGAGGGGAGGGGTGAGATTAAAGCTTCTCTAGTTTGCGCATTTGTGGGTAGCTAGCAGTTCTTTAGGGCCCCAGGTGTATTCTATCCTTTGAGTGCATTCGTTGCTGTAATACTTCTAGACCTATCTATGTTCTTTGTACCATTCAGGTCTTCGCCTTCTTCCGGTTTGTTATGGTGTGTCTCTCCAACTTCCAAAATGCAAGAAAAATGTTGCAAAGTAGAAAGTCACATTGTAATTACCCAGAACAACAGAACACTTTGTATCTGTAAATTCTATTTCTTTTATGTCTATTTTCACATTAGTTGGTGTAAATATCAAGTTTTTTGTAATATGAGTTATAATGGTGGTAGCAATGATATCTAACAATTAAAAACAGTGATGTAGAAGATTGACAATTTCAGACCCTTAAAATTAATAATAAAATGAAATATCTATTACTCTTAAAATTAGTTCATTACGCAATTCAATAACAATATTTTAATTTATTATATTTATTTTCTTCTTAACTAGTAGTAATCCTTAAGTAAATTATTATTTTTTTGTGTATTTTTTTAATATATGTAGTTTATATAAAAATACCATGCCTGCGATTTGCGATGCATTGTTCTATTATTGCCATTTTGTGAAATTTTTGCGATGCTTCTTTGATAGTTAAGTCTTAATTGCTTGCTCTTGTAAGACTGACACAATGTTTGCTCATATTACCCGAATAAAGCTAAAATTCGCTAACAGCATTTAGACACTGCAATTAGTGACTTTTAACTTAAAAGCCATGATGTATGTACATATATACATAATATCCTAAAACAACCTTTTTTCCTCTTTCCGAATGTTCACATCAACTGATTTCATTTACTCCATCTAACAGTGTTATTCATATTTTCTGTTCCAGTGGTACAACTATTGTATTTGCGTAAAACTTATATTCCTTATCGTTACAGATGCAAAAGATAATCTCATTTACCCATCTCGTCAAGTATTTCATTTCATTGGTTGCAGGGAAGCCAGCCATTGCTCACAGAGATCTCAAGTCGAAGAACATCTTGGTGAAGTCCAACCTGACTTGTGTTATTGGAGATTTGGGCCTGGCCGTGAGGCATGACGTTGCCCTTGACACAGTTGACATTCCGTCGACCAACCGCGTCGGCACAAAGAGATACATGGCTCCGGAAGTAAGGTTTCACCGTTACGTAGATTCATTGCTTAGACCAGTGATACTCAACCCGCGGCCCGCGAGCCCATGTTCGTTTTATAAAATTACTTTCATATTGTTAAGTCACATAACTTGTAACTGAAGTAGGATGCTTCAGAATACTCATAAATCTAAAGCCATTAGTAGTATACCTACTTATTGTATGAAATCTACATCTTGTTTAAAATGGAAAAAATCCAAGCGCAACACGAAACATATCTTTAACTTTTTAAATGTGTGATGTATCGATGCTAGGTGTTCTCGACGCGGCACTTTTTCATTGATATTTTTTCACAGTATAGCCGTATAACGAGTGTTAAAACTAATTTATTTAGTGGATCTGATGATTTATAGACAAACACTATTATTTCTTACCCAAAGCGTTTCAAACATGTGTATTTATGCCAAAAAAAGACGAATTTGAATCTTGTTGGCCAATTCTGATCCGCATTTCTTGAAATTACACGACCAGGAAATTTTCCTTGCAAAAGCTCAATGGTTTAACGCGCAGTGTGACCGGTTATGCAAAAAAAAATAGCAAAACTTTCTCCATTTTTATAATAAGTTTCGACAATAATAATGCGTTGTTCTTTTGTGTAGCGTTCCATATTTACTAATCACAAGGTTGACAGATGACATTTTTAGAGCTGCAAACTTTATTTTTTTAAATGGCGTGAAATTTAAATCCACCGCTCTTATTGGGACAACCTTTACTTTAAACAAAATGTAGAATGATGAAGAGTTTCGATTAAAATAAATAACTCCTTAATATAAATAAACAAATGTTATGCATTCACGTAATTGATGCATAGACCGCTCGGTAAGAACTTGGTGGATCAACTTCGCAGCACCCGGGTCTCAGGGAGATTGACAGGAAGTTTTAAATGTTTAAAATAAAGGGGGATCCACATCACCGGCCACAGAGCATTACGATTTGAAAACATAAAAATATTGATATTTTAAAAATCTTATAGATGTCAGTAGCATAATGAAAGTATGAAGATTTGTGAGAGGATTTTACAAACATAGACCACAGAATTCCGATTCCCAGAATATTGACGCCAAAAGTTTGCAATACCCCTGTTGTTACATCTGTTTACGGGGCACAGCGGCTTGCAACTCAACTGCTGTGACATCCGCGTAATGCGGGTTAATACCCTGAAAATCAATCAGCAATAATTATTGGCTGTAAGAATTTTAAATCATGTAAGGAATACATTCTTTAAATTTATAATTTCAGGTGCTAGACGAGTCGATCGACAACCGGCAGTTTGATCCGTTCAAACGGTCAGATGTGTACGCACTGGGTCTGGTGCTGTGGGAGATGGCGCGGCGCTGCAGTGTGGGCGGCATGCACGACGATTACCAACCGCCGTACTACGACTGCGTGCCACCCGACCCAGCACTGGAGGACATGCGGCGGGTCGTCTGCACAGAGACTCGCCGCCCCAGCATACCCAACCGCTGGCAGGCTGATCAGGTACCGCAACAATCTCCTTCAAAACTACTCATTATTAGATTGATCTTTCATAAGAGGCCGTTTAGTGATTAATTCACCTCTTTCTGTGACTCGAAGCCAGTGTAGGCAATCACGTTGAAGGAGTGATTTGACCGTATTTGGCGGTACCGCATATTGGACGAGCTGCTGAGTTGAACACCTCTTGCAGTCTGTTCAAATGTAGATTAAGCAGACCAGCATACAAACTATTGTACTAGTCTAATCTGGAGATTACAGTAACATTTACCCGAGTTCAGAATCCGTACACCTCATTCCTTTGCTCAAAATTGAGATTGACGGTATTAAAACTGAGTGATTTTATTCCAGGTGCTGCAAGCCATGTCGAAGGTGATGAAGGAGTGCTGGTACCACAACCCCGCAGCTCGCCTCACCGCACTACGCATCAAGAAGACGCTTGCCAACATCGGCGCTGAAGAGCATATTAAAATAATTTGATGTATGTTACCCGACATGTGAAGATCCAGTGTATGACACTATTTTGGAACCTTCCTACAAACCACAAACCTTGGAAAGGCTATGGAGTTGCATTGCCGGAGAATGGTTGTACCTCTATAACTGTTATATATTATGTTTGAATCGAAATGAACCCATGAGTGTATAATATTCCCCTTTTCACCAGTTTGTCCTCCAAGATAACCACCCTGTATGACTTTCATTCATTAATATATTATATTCTGTACCTAGAGATTTCATATATAAGATTTGCGGTTAATGTAATTGGGCATAGCATAGGCTAAGCTCAAATTTTATTCACTAAATCAATATTTTTTGGCATTTTTGCACTATCTAGTTTCCCTCTGGTGGCTATTATTTAAGAGGAACGGCTGCGCGGCCTGTTTCATAAAAAACTTAATTTTGGATTTGAGGACAAAATACACACCTAAACCTGATGATCTTTTTTTTCATCAAAAAGTATAGTAAATATCGAGTACGGATTAGAAACAATTTATTTATTAATGGAATTGATTTTTCACGATTTTAGAGGCACCTTTAACAATTGTTTTACCCCCTCTACTTTGAAAATATAATAAAACGTAAAATATATGTATAAATATTTTTTAATATTTAAATAAGCATTATGGCGGACTTTAAATTAAATTAAAAACGGCCAATTCACATTGGAATACAAATTTGCCGTACATAATTTAAAACATCGACCTGAAAAAACATTCTTTTTTTTAATTCTTTGCTTTTGTATTTTTTATAGGTAATCATATTTACGTAGCAAATGTGATAATTTTTTAAAAACTACAATAAACCCGGAATAATTTTCAAAATTATACCGGGTTATAACCGCATACACTTTATAGTTTAAAACAAAAATAAATAAATAACTTCTCATCCGTACTACCGATATTTACTAAACCTCTAATTTTAAAAATACATCATTCATGGATGGGTATTTTGGCCTCCAATCCTAAATTAAATTATGTATGAAACAGGCAGCGCAGTCGTTCCTCTTAATAACCCTTTATTTTAGTTTTGTGTATCCAAGAAGCAATTCAAGCCAATGCTACCTTTCTTAGCTGTGACAAATTTTCAGGTTGTTGATAGATTAGCTATTACATAATATATTGCCTAATGGTCCCTAAAACCATGTTTTATAGTGAGCATTTACATTGTAAACATATATATATATTATTCTATAATTCTTTAATTATCTAACAGTCAGACCCTAACAGTACATATAACCATGTTATATGCACTGTAGAAAAACCTATCAGAAATGCAATCTATCTATATTGTGTAACTATAATACATATATACGAAGGGTTATAAAATGATAATGAATACATACAATTAATATGTAATATATTTTGCATATGAATGAAAATCCCACAAACAATATTATATTTTGTGAAAAGTTGTCCCAGAAGATCTGTTCCATAATTTAGACGCAAATTTGTAAAAATATAAGACCTTTAGAATATTTATGGTTGTGTATTAAAAAAAAGTAATGAAAGAAAATAATATATTTTTCCGTATTATGGTAAGAAAATCCAATGCAATAAATTCTCAAGGTTCTAGGATATACATATTTCTAAAATGATTGTCTTAAACTGATTTTGGACAATGCTCAACAATGACCTCATACAGAAAAAACCTTAATGTTTTTGTACATTTGTGATACAAATACATAATAATATTTATTAATCTTCTATAAAGCAAATGCTAGCTGAAAATTATATATTAATTGTTGTGTGATTTATGTGTTAACATGTTCAAATCAAATATATTTTTAAATAACATGTTGCAGGCACCGGATATCTGGTGTGCGCTGTTTTATCTATATAAATCAAAAGACGCGTGTTTAATGATACATATGTGCTTTTTAATTATTTAATTTAAATTTACAGTCACAATGTAACAATAAATTTATCTTTATTATCAATGATGAATATTTTTCGATAATGAATTTTACAATCATGGCAAATTAATATAAATCCAGTAAAATTATTAGCCAGTCAATCAAAAATAACTTTTTCATATAATTCAGTGATTCTATATTAAAAAATTTTCAAAGGCCCAGTATTAAACTGCAACGAGTCGGAAAAACCATAAAATACAATATTGGAATGAAATTATTTTTCAAAAGGAACTATTATTGCCAGTTTTAAATAGAAACAAAAAAAATTAAAATGCTCGAATCCTTGAGAGCCGAAAAACCAGTTTGAAAATCTTCAAACATTCAAATGTACAGTGTTATACAAATCTGTTTTGAATTTTTTTTTTTTCATTTAAAACCGACCAATGCGCTTTTGTAATTTCAAGCAGAAAGAACGGTGAGAACTAATAAAATTTGACATACACGAATATACAAAATATTGATTATCTCAAAACAACAAATTTTGACTTGTTGCAGTTTAATGTTGGGTAATCGATTTTTAGATTTTAATAATTTGTGCAACACGTATAAACTGTGTTAAAATCACACAATCAAACAACCCGGTGATCAAATCTTTGTTTAAATGTAAAAAAAAAACAATCAAATTTGATCAACGTTTTATTTACTCTTACATAATACAATCTTACATTTTAATTATAACGGGTGCATTCAATAGACGCAATCAGTTTTAATTATGTGAAACAATTATTGAGTTCAATTATTATTTGACAAAACAGCCGTACTAAATGTGGAAGAAAAAAACACACTTCTGCAAATTCAGGGGAAAACTGATGGGAAAACTAGGAACTGAATGTAAAGAGTTTACGTGCATACAGAGGCGTGCATTTCATATATGCATATAAGCATTGCCTAACCTACATAAAAATAATATTAAAATTTATAAAATTATTGCAAAAATTTTATCTAAACTTTCAAAAATACACGCGACTTTTCAGCTACGTATCGCAGCGGCGCGTGCGCCACTACGACTGCTCTACTATAACGTGTCGAAAGCAGGAACTAATATCATGTTCAAATGTTGACTGCTCTACACAAAAAGTGTACGCATGTGTGGAATGCGTATTAAAGGGAAGACTCGTTTGTGTTAGTGTCGAAAATGGCAATGGCTTTCAGTACAAATCACAAATATAGCAATGAGTGCCAACTGTTGGCATTTCTATAAATTAGTACAACTTTACCAACAAAATAATTATCATATTATGTTAGCTTTCTTTCGTGCAGTAATTTTGCAGTGCCTTCATGTAGTACATTCATGGGTCATTGATTAATGAGTTAAATTATTAATTAAACTAAGCTTATTAAACGTTTATTGATAGTTTTTCAGTCACAACTAATTACCCTAGCTTTATATTTAATAGGTAAATTCTTGGTACGTCTATGCCTTAAGATTCTGCTCTTTGTTGATACCAGATAGGAGAAGACGTCAGAGGTAAAGCAACGTTTTCTATTGAAATTAGGTATAAAGCCGTCTTGTATTTTATTCGTGATTTTATGCATCCTTTATATATGTATACGTTTCTGGAAAGACTAATACGTACAGTAGAGCATTGATTATTCATACCGGTCACTGAACAGATAATTCCAAGAAGTGTGATCTATACCGATTTGAAAGAAAACTGATGTCGCCAGCTTATACAAGACTTTTTGATTCCTATCCCAATAAAATCAGTTCAAGAAATAATTTTGATATTTGAAAATGTTAGATCAATTTCATTTGAGGTAAGATAAAATTGACCTTAATTCTGTCACACAGATACGTCCACAACACACTTCTATTGGTTTATCTCTTCAATCGGACCAGTCAATTGACACTACTGCATTATTTTCTTAGATTAATATATCATGTATGATTATTTTTCACAGGCATTGTTGCATGCAATGTACCATTTGGGTAGACTTCTTAGATTTTTTCGGTATTTATTGTGTCTTGGCTCAATATCCTAGGAGATGATAGAATATTTAGATTCATACTTTGAAAGTTAGTTGGGAGTATTTCTACTCATCCTAAAAAAAATAGTATTTATATTAATTTTTTTTGAATTTTTCCATCTATAATTGTTTATTAAACTAAAACATCCACTAAGAATCATATTTAATAATATGTACTAGTACACATTTAAAATGTAATATCCATTACTATTTAACATGTAATTACTCTTACTATGTATTTGACTATGTGTTATTTTTTTTTTATATATGTATTTACATATACAGGGTGTAACAGCATATACCTACAGACTTTAACCAGTGATTCCTGAGAATATTTGGAGTAAAAAAATGTAGATGCCATTTTGCTGTCCGATGACATTTAAAACAAAAATTCATATTCTTTAATCACATGTCACAACCGATCGAACTGCCACACATCGCGACCGATCACGCGATGCGCGCTCTGTCTCGTCTGTACCGTGCTGCAATCACTAAAGTCTGTCGGGTACGTGCTGCTACACCCTTTATATGTATGTACATATTTAAATAAAACTCATATTCATTAAAACTATTTTATAATATTAATACCTACTGAACTGATTAATATCAAGTTATTTATTTTGCCTCTTCCTTAAGTCTTCCAGACAAAGTACTTGATAATCAATTGAAGTAGAAGCAGAGCTTTTGGGACATTCTTTTCCTACACACATACAAACATGAGCACTGGGTCCTCTATTTACATGAATTATTAAACTTAAGGAATTAAATTTAGATCATACAATTCGGATTACGTAAGTTAGGTAGTTTGTACGATTTAAATATTAATACATTTATATATAGTCTTTAAGAACATGTGTTTATTCATTGCAGATTGTATTGTATAAATTTTACTTAAAAAATGTGGATCTATGTATAAACGTAAGGAGATAATTATTTATTAAAAAATATTCCACATAAATCACATATTCCACACAAGTAAATTACGGTGAACATGGCGTTGGTCTGACTGAAAACATCCCACACCGTATGTGATTTATGTAGGTAAAGCTGGGTCACTATTTTAACGTTTAGGGTCGGGCATTGATCTGACCCAAAAAGACGGATCACTTTTACTTTAATAATGATCGGGACTATATTCCTTCTTTTGTGAAGGATAAACACATTTCTTGTTTTTATGTGATGTCAGTGATAATTAGTAGCAATTAAGGGTATATTGTATTATTGACTTTAAATGAGTAGTAGCTTATTAACCATTCTGGAATGAGACGATGAATCAAAGCTATTATTATTATTATTATTACCTTTGTATTTATTAATCAAAATTGAAGTAAAGTATAATGCATTGTAATTCACATTTAAAAGAATGACTCTTTTATTAAAAAAGGCGAATAAATATGTCCATAATATTGCACAATATCAAAACGGTGGCATGCTGTGACCTTTTTTTTCCAAATTCCAGATTTAATTTTTTTTTGTTGAAACAGTTTTTATATCACTTTTAACTTTTTGCATAGTAAAAACTAAAAATTATCGATCAGAATCATTAACAATTTTTTTTCCTTATAAAGAATCAATTTTTTTTTTTTAAATTCAAAAAGTCGCCGAGAGCCACTGGTATCGAGTGAAACTTGTCGTGGTATTTAGCTTGTTATAAATAACTGTGTGTGTTATAGTTTATTCCTTTGTATACTGAATAGTTTATAACAAAGCTAGTAGGGATTATAACATTAAGGCGCAATGCCGGAAAATGATGTCTCATTTATGTTAATAATTGTTTTTTGTTTCTTATAATGTGATGTGGTCCCAGTTCTGGAGTTTACATGTGAGTATATGTTTTCTGCCAGAAAAGGGACAATATGTGAACACAAAGACGTATTAATGTTGCATTATGCTTAAACCATTATTCAATCTACATATACATGTAAGGTTATTTTTCAATATTGTAATTTTTTTTATAAAAGGCTGTGAATTTTGCATGATAAATTTTTTTTATCAAAAACTGAGATACAGTGAAGTTGTACATATTATGATATGCGGTCACCTTGGCATTTATTAATTCACATTTTAATATGTACTCAATTCTGTCTAATGCAATATTCTAAAGGTTTTGTGTTTATTTGAAATTAACCAAATAATGTGGGGGAAGTAATGTATATGTCTGGTCCCGGAGGATGTTCCGCCAAGTCTGTGCAAGGTTCGCTGGGTTCACTGGTATTTCACTGGTTTCCCCTCGGTTCACCGGGCATTGCTACTTTAGCTAATGTAGAAATAACTCGCCATATGTTGCTGTTCCAAAGTAAAATTCTATACTTGCATCGATTGCTTGTTAATAAATATTATCCAGTTTTGTTTTCATCCGCGAGTTGACTGTAAATAATTTTTACGCAAGTGGAGCGACGTTGCAACAATTGCCAAGCGATAGAATACCTCAGACCATTTGAGAGAAATGCGCTTGTATGTATAAGTATGTATTTGCAATTATTAATATTCCATAATCATTATACAGAGTGGAAAATATTTCCAGTAGCACCATTATGTAATTTATTGTGAAAGACCATTATTCTCTTGTTATTTATGTAACAAAATATTATATGAACATTATTATATTATTAATGTTTCTATCATACATATGCACATATGTATAAAAATGGCAATAGCTTATTTATATACATATTCATTAGCTTCGTCCAGACAACATACAGCTCACATGAGCCATTCCCAACTAGCAAATAAATAATTAAGTAGTCTAAAGGGCAGAATAAAGTGTACGAAATTATTTACGGCTGTAATAAAATATATTTGAACATTTCCACTAATGCTCAACTATTGCTTGATATTTGTTTGCACTTGTCTAGCTCGTGCGTCATACGCCTATGAGTCTGGATGAAGCTAATGAAAATTTGGTTTCATCTTTGTAACTCAAAATTTTACTAAATAGTATTTTCATTCAATTAATAATATATGTACATATGCAGTGGCTGCTCGTGACTTTTGGGTGAGCTAGAGTGCTAAGATTGGAAAATACGACTTTATTGATGTTGTTGAAGCTGAAAATGATTTTTTTTTTCTATATTAATTTTCAACAACATTAATAACCTCATATTTTTCAATCTTAGCACTCTAGCTCACTCAATAGTCACGAGCCTCCACTGTACATATGTATGTATAAGTACTACTAAACTTCTGCTGCTCATGAAAAATTCCCTTGAATAATGTATTTCTTTTGATACTACAATCGGTTTTAAAAACATTTTTCAATAAAATAACTACATATCCATAATTTTGACACCTCATTTGTGTTTTTTCATCATATGTATTGGAGACATGAACTGTTGTATCTAGTCAAGGTGCTAGTGAAATAACGTACCATGTTGAGATTTTTAAACTGTTGATGAGATTTTTAGTACTTTTTAATTACGTAATTCAACTCGGAAACAATTATTAAAAAAAAATTTCTCTATTGTTCCGAAGAGGGAAGATAATATTCATATCTAAGAATAAAACCTTGCTCAAATATAATAAATGCATCATTAGCTTTGTCCAGACAGTCCACGGCTAGTACATGAGCTATTCCAAAAAATAATTTAGCAGTCAGAACAAATATATGAAATTAATAACATAATTGTAACTATAATAATATATTCGGGCCTTTTCATTAATTAACTATTATTTATGAACTTATTTGCTAGTTGGGAATGGCTTATGCACTGACCGCGGACTGTCTGGACAAAGCTATTGATGAATGGGGTTGCTAAAATTCAAAATGTTTTCAAATGCTTGACATAGTTATCTCTGTAAGTGGTCAAAATAGGAACATATGAATGGACTATTTAAAAAAAATCTAGTGGCGACATACCCAACTGAAATGTTTAGTGTGTCGTTCTGTACTCTAATACCTACTTGAATCGGTTTGAAAATTTCTAGATGGAATTGAAAAACAACAATTTCTATATAAACACCACGCTTCAGTTGAACTGTCATATTATTATGTACATACCACATATGTATTACGTAACAATTACAATAAACTGTTGATGAGATTTTTAGTACTTTTTAATTACGTAATTCAACTCGGAAACAATTATTAAAAAAAAATTTCTCTATTGTTCCGAAGAGGGAAGATAATATTCATATCTAAGAATAAAACCTTGCGTACCATGTTGAGATTTTTAAACTGTTGATGAGATTTTTAGTACTTTTTAATTACGTAATTCAACTCGGAAACAATTATTAAAAAAAAATTTCTCTATTGTTCCGAAGAGGGAAGATAATATTCATATCTAAGAATAAAACCTTGCTCAAATATAATAAATGCATCATTAGCTTTGTCCAGACAGTCCACGGCTAGTACATGAGCTATTCCAAAAAATAATTTAGCAGTCAAAAGAACAAATATATGAAATTAATAACATAATTGTAACTATAATAATATATTCGGGCCTTTTCATTAATTAACTATTATTTATGAACTTATTTGCTAGTTGGGAATGGCTTATGCACTGACCGCGGACTGTCTGGACAAAGCTATTGATGAATGGGGTTGCTAAAATTCAAAATGTTTTCAAATGCTTGACATAGTTATCTCTGTAAGTGGTCAAAATAGGAACATATGAATGGACTATTTAAAAAAAATCTAGTGGCGACATACCCAACTGAAATGTTTAGTGTGTCGTTCTGTACTCTAATACCTACTTGAATCGGTTTGAAAATTTCTAGATGGAATTGAAAAACAACAATTTCTATATAAACACCACGCTTCAGTTGAACTGTCATATTATTATGTACATACCACATATGTATTACGTAACAATTACAATGTGGAACATGGTGTCTGATGTGTGCGGGGATATGTTGGATTGTGTAGGGTTAATTAATGTTAGAGAATCCCTGAGTAATATTATGCACCCTGCTATTAGTCACTCCAAGTGAGCAACCTATATGGATGTATGTATGTTGAATATACATACATTGTAATCTTAACAATTTTATATAGATTATTATTACTCTGGGAAATGTTATAATTAGGTGTAATGAAGTAATTTGTAATAAAAACACTGTGTGTATGTAGTTATACCTATTTATATACATACATGTATTTGCAAATGTAAAACAGATTTTACTTAAGTCTTTTATACTCACAGTAATGTGGTAGTAATTGAATAAACTTTGACAATTGAATACTTCTTTATTATTTTACCAACCTTACAATCAGACCCTGAGCCAAATGGCACCTGGGCTAACTTGGATCTTGAACAATTTGAAATTTTTGTTGTTGTATTTAATGGAAGACTGATATTCCCGGGTTACCAATAGCCCCAAGATACTTAAATTCTCCCTACTTCCATGTTGCTTGTGCAATGATGAAGGACTTAGCTTGTAGTGAATTGAACCCATAACCACTTGAATACAGACCCGTAATAACAATTTGGGAGGCGGGTATGGGTACTGCCACCCCAGGAACCATTAATTGGATAATCAACACCTGCCATAGGTCACCCTGAGTGGTTTGCTACATTTAGTGACTTAGAAGGATCCAGGTTTTGGCTGCGGATGCGTCTACTAACCAACTGCGTGGAGGGCCAGATAAGGAGACCCAGTGGCGTAGCGAGGGGGCGGCGGAGGGCCGGACCGCCCCGGGCGCCCCTATCAGGAGGGCGGCAAAATTTGCTTGTGCTATATTATACACGACCAGATTGATGAGATCAGAATTTTTAGTTTTATTAAAAATAACAGTTCCGTGCGGTAAGTCCACAGGTAGAGAAAGCTGTGGGTCAGTCAGACGAATTGTTCGAAAAGTTAGTTCTGTCCCGCTTGCACACATGGAATTTTTCTTGCCACGCCCCGTTTTATTAGTAAGTTTTAGTTGTTTTTAAAATAAGTCTCATCGAAAATATGAACAGAACGAATGCGGCTGGTCCAAAATGAAACATGGAATATGCCACTTTATTATTTTTACACTACAGCGGTTTTAGTGTTCGTGTTGTTTTAGTAGACAGTAGTAGTAATTATGGCTTTCGTTGGTTCTGTTTGGACGGTTTAGCGAACGCCAATGATCGTTTGTCAGCGTTTGCCGGCCATTTGCTGGTTGGTGGTAACACCGAAGGAATCGAACGACAGTGTTAATTGCCAGATTGAAGTATTCTTTACAAATTTCTTTTTTTTCTTGGAGGATAATTAGGGAAGGTCAAGTATGTTATTTGAGGGAATTTTCGGAGGGATAAATTTTGAATTGATTAAATATTTACTTTAAAGCTAGTTTCAACGCTTCAATAATATATTTCTAACAAATCAAAATTAACCACTTTCAGATCATGAAGAGGCATAAAGAAACGGTGATTTCTACAGGAAGCAGAAAAAATTCCGAGGGGAATAATGTAAGAAGAATAAGGGAGCATTACTCAAGTTTTTTTAATCGACTACCCAAAGAGCTGTATGTAAATGTGACACAGAAGCTAGTACTAGTGCCACATCAAGTCAAAAAGCTGTTCCGTCTTCTAGTGGCGGTCTTGACGAATTTCAAGATTTACCTAATCAACCTAATGAACTAGCTGTAGTTGGGGAGCAATCGGAATCACTGATGGAAGACGGAAGCTCCGAAGGAATTGATATTCTTGACGGTAAGGACGAATCCATCAACGATTATAAAGATATTGGTATTTGGTCTATTTTTATTCCCGACAATCTTCGAACAGTACTCGTAACTCGAGGCTCCAAAGCACTACAAAACCTTGACTGCAAGTTTGCTGAAGTGAATTGGCCAGAGCCTATAGATTCTACTAAGGGACTAACAAGAAAATTAAGCCGCAATTGGTTTTTCCGAACTCTGCCAAATGGCGAAAAGATTCTGAGAACATGGATGGCCTATTACACTTGTAAAGGATCATTGTTCTGTTTCTGCTGCCGTTTGTTTGAGGTGGTCGCCAGCGATAAAACCAGCTTCAACAGTATTAATGATTTCAATCAGTGGTGGAAACTAAATCCCAAGGTTCCAGAACATGAATCTAGCCCAGTACATAATGAAAACTTCAATAAATGAAAATCTTTGGAGATAAGACTTCAAGTTGGTGCAACGATCGACAAAGAAGAACAAAATGTGATAGTCAAAGAAGAGCAAAAGTGGAGACTAGTGCTAGTCAGGATATTGGATATCATCAGATTTTTTGCAAAACAAAATCTGGCTTTGAGATGTTATAGAGAAATTGGGTATGAAAATGACAGTGGAAATAGAGGCAACTTTCTAGAACTTGTGCATCTTCTTGGCAAATACGACCCGGTTCTTTGTGAACACCTCACAAAGCTGAAGCTACAGAAGAAAGGTGGTGTATCTTACCTATCACCCGAAATTCAAAATAAATTCATTCATTGTTTGGGGAATCGTGTTCGAACAAAAATACTTGCTGAAGTGAAATAAGCTAAGTACTTCACTATTGCGTTCGACAGTACTCCAGACTTCGCACACAAGGACCAGAGGAGCCAAATACTGCGTTATGTGAAACTCGATGGCACCCACGTGCAAGTGATTGAATCATCCATTGACTTTCTTGAAACTGAAGGCAAAAACGTTGAGGATATGTCTAAATTGATTTTGGATAAAATTGAAAGCAATGGACTAGATATCCAAAATTGCCGTGGACAGGCATATGATAATGCAGCCGTCATGTCGGGAAAACATTCTGGTGTACAAATGCGTATCAAAGCAGTTAATCAAATTGCCCAGTTTGTCGCATGCAGTAAATCTGGTGGGTGTACACGCAGCATCAGTCGCAGTGGGCTCAGTGACATTTCTTGTACTATGGAGAGGGTTTTCAATTACTTTTCATCTTCCACTCACCGCTGGAAAGCTCTTACCGACGTTACAGGCCAACGAGTCAAGCGCTTAATTGAAACACAATGGAGTTCTAGATATGAATCCGCAGCAGTCATAAAAGCCCATTAGAGTGAGATCTTTTAAGTGTTGGAATCACTTTCACGAAACAGCGGAAAATGCAGCGACAAGATAAGACGCTGGTCTATTGCTTACTGCCCTTCAGTCACTATCATTTTTGGCCTTCCTTGGGCTATGGAGTTAAGTTCCACGTGAAGTAAATGATGCACAGTTACATCGCCAGACGAAAGGACTAAATGTGCTATGAAAATTCATGCTTTGGAATCGTTTTTAGTCGACAATCGAGATATTTTGGTGAATGACGGACTAAATTATACAAAAAACTCCTAACTCCTAAATAACTCCTCGATGAACAAGAAAAAAAAAATATAGCAGAACGCTGCTAATGCCGGTTTAACTTATGAAAATCGGTTAAGACAAGAAATGTTCGAATCGGTGAATAGAATTATACAAGAAATCAAGACCAGATTTCAGCAACTGCACGAGCTGGATGTCAAGTACTCTTTTCTCACACCGACTAACTTAGTGAATCCAGAATACAAGTGTACGTTCGGAGAAGAGCACTGTGACATTGACATCAATGTGGACAAGATAGAAATCGAGAGGAAGAGGTTACGCAATTTCGTTTCATTGGCTGATGTTAAAACTCAAGAGAACGCTATGAAAGCGTCGCTCGAGCTTTTAGAATTTATTCAGCAATACAACTATGGTATTTGCGTACCTAATATCGATATCAAGCTACAAATTTTTCTAACCATAGCTATCAGCGTTGCTTCATGTGAACGTAGCTTCTCAAAGCTAAAATTAATAAAAAAATACTTAAGGTCTACCATGAGCTCCATAAGATTGAACGATTTAGCAATTTTATCTATCGAAAAAAATGTGACAGACAATATTAACTTTGATGATGATGATTTTGCGCATAGGACCGAAAAGTCAAATTTTAAACTTAAGTATACTATTAATTGATAAACTAAAGTTCTTAAAAACTTAAGACAAGATTTTTGTGCATAGCGCAAAGGATAACAATTATTTTTATAAATAATAATTATTAGCCTGAAACACTCATCCAAATTGAAAAAAACCTTTCCGAGCAAAGATAAATGTCGCCGACAGGACTCGAACCTGCACCCTTCTGATGTCCGGTCAGATGCTCTACCGTTGAGCTACGTCGGCTTATCGCAAACCCGCCAAGTTAATCAATATATACTAGTGTTTCATTCAATAATTACTGTTTTTATTATATTTTCACCTGTAAACAACCAACTTTATTAGTATGAGAAAGGCTTGTAACGGCTAAATCCCTCAAATAGATGGCGTCGAGACAAATTATGTCTACATTTTATTGGTGAAAATTGCTTTGACTTATCAAATATTTATTAATTGATAAACTAAAGTTCTTAAAAACTTAAGACAAGATTTTTGTGCATAGCGCAAAGGGTAACAATTATTTTTATAAACAATAATTATTAGCCTGAAACACTCATCCAAATTGAAAAAAAACCTTTTGATAAGCCGACGTAGCTCAACGGTAGAGCATCTGACCGGACATCAGAAGGGTGCAGGTTCGAGTCCTGTCGGCGACATTTATCTTTGCTCGGAAAGTTTTTTTTTTTTTTCAATTTGGATGAGTGTTTCAGGCTAATAATTATTGTTTATAAAAATAATTAAGTATACTACTTTGGTTTTGAAATAAATATTTTTCACTCGTTCATATGATTCCTTTTTTCCACCAAGATCATTATTTTTAAGACGTCACAAGGGCGGCAAATTATGATTACGCTCCGGGCGACGATGGCCCACGCTACGCCACTGGGGAGACCCTTTGACCTCTCCAGCCAGGCTTTTGACCAATCGTCTTGCACTGTAGTGGAAGGGATGGATTTATATATCCATCACTTCTGGGCACACTGACCCCCCCAGATTCCTACTCATCCTTCATACCTTCCCAGAACTTCCTACTTTCCTTGATAAAACCTTTCACACAGTATCCTCAAAGATGACATAGGTTCTGAGGGAAATTACTTTCCTCAGGGCCTCCTCCTATGTGGAGTTTTTTTTTAAATAACACCTTTGTTATTTCCTATGTAGACCCATGGGAAGCTTTTGCAGGTGGTGAGAGTTTGGTAACTTAACCCTCTGTGCCATAGTGTTGACTGTAGGCAACACACTGTTCGATCCCCTAAAAAATTCATTAGATTAATTTCCTAACGAATTTACGCACTATTGCCCGTGGTCTACACTCAGAAGTAGCGAAATAGTAGCAAATTATTTCGCTAGGTGACATTACCTGTCACAAATCGAAGTTTACTTGTAAACGGTTGGTGTTTTCAACGAGTGCGCGCAAGTTGCTGATTGAAAAAACTATAAAATATTGTTCTGGGTGTTTTTAGTGTGTTATCTTGGAAAACTGGAGAGGTAGGTGTTTGAACTTTATTGTGTAACGTTATCTTTGATAACTTTTTACGTAATTTTGGTTTTTATTGCAAATTAGTGTTTGTTGCCTGTGGGCTACATTAGGCGAAAAGTGTAGTTGTTTTGTTTGAAAGCTGCATAGTTCATTTATTTTTTATTTTGTTGAAGGACGTTTGGTAAGCGCCGTCTTTATGACGAGGACATTGTTGCAATGCTTCATGATGGTGTAGAAAGTAAAGATGACCTAGATTATGACGACGACAGCCTCGCAGATCCTGATTTCATATCTGAAATGGAGACATTTGAAAATGAGACCGAAGAAGTAGATATTGATGTGGATTCCCTAATAGAAATCCTAGAGGAAAATCCAGAAGGCTTGTCTTCACACATGGAAAATGTCTCGTCAAACCAAAGCTCTGCTCAACCTGCACCAACTGAAGGTAAACAAACAAAAACTGCTAATGAAAAGCCAACAAAACAAAAGCCTGCTAAACTTAGTTTACGCTGGAAAAAAAGAATCTTGAATTGAATGAAGAGCAGCTCATGTTTACAGGAAACAGAACCCTGACTCCCGATATTTTAGAACTTGACACCCCTATACAGTTATTTTTTACCTGTTTCCACAAGAACTACCATAATCAAGAGAATTTCAGAAGAGACCAACCTGTATCAAGTCCAAAAAGATCCCAATAGCACTTTTTGGGTCACTGAAATGGATGTAAGGCAATTCATGGGTGTGGTATATCTTATGTCTCTCGTTCAATTACCTAGAGTACCCAACCATTGGAGTCCTATACTTGGTACTCCACTAATACAGGAAACCATGACGTTGAATAATTTTGAAAAAATACGACAAACTGTGCACTTCAACGACAACACCAAAATTCTTCCTAGGGAGAATCCTGAACATGACCGGATATTTAAAATCCGTCCAATTGTGGAATGTTTGAATGAGGCATACAGCAAAGTTCCCATGGAGGAGCATGTTTGTGTCGACGAGCAAATGTGCTCCACTAAAGCGCAAAACACGTCGAAGAGATACAATCCCAACAAGCCACATAAATGGGGTTACAAAATCTTCGTTTTGAGTGGTGTTCTTGGTTTTGCTTATAAAACAGAAATTGAAACTGGCAAAGAAAATGTTGTCCAAGGAAAAGAGCCAGATTTGGGTGCCTCGTCTAATGTCGTGGTGAGATTTGCGCGTATGATACCAAGACACCAGAACTTCAAGCTATATTTTGACAACTACTTCACGTCTCTTCGCCTGTTAGAATGTCTAGCCAAAGAAGGCATTCTTAGTCTTGGCACAGTGAGAAGAAACAGAATACCAGACTGTAAACTATTGACAGACAAAATTATTATGAAGAAAGAATGCGGGTATTCAGAGGAGTATGCAGCCGATATCAACGGAGTCGATATCTCAACTGTCGCATGGAAGGATAACAAAATTGTCAACCTGGCTTCCACCTTTGCTGGGCAAAAACCTGAAACTGATGTTCGAAGATGGGACAAACAGAACTCAAGGTATGTCATGATAAAGCGTCCCAATGTAGTGGGCGAGTACAATCGTCATATGGGTGGTGTCGACCTCCTCGACAGCGTCATGGGTATCTACAAGATCCGGTTGCGAAGCAAATGATGGCATATGCGCCTGTTTTATCATTACTTGGACGTTACAATAGAAAATGCATGGCTACTTTACAAAAGAGTTGCGAAATACAAAAATCTTCCTGAGTCAGGCCGCTTAGCATCAGCAGATTTTCGTCTGGAGGTTGCTGTGACTGTGCAAATTAGGTATAAAGCCTAGTATGTCCGGTCGGCAGTCGTTGGAGAACGAGATTCAAGCCAAAAAGCACAAAGGACCTGCTCAGCATGTCCCTCCAAAAGCAGTCCGCCAAGACCAGATTGGGCACTGGCCGCAATGGTCTGAAAAAAAAATCAGGTGCAAATTTCCGAAATGCAAAGGATTTACCCACAATGTGTGTGAAAAATGCGGAGTAGCTTTATTTATTTATTTATTATATTATATACGCCCTATATGGGCTTTTACATATTTAGTTTATAATATTCACACAGGTGCAAAACACATTTCAGTAACTGCACCAAAAACTAATAACTAATAATGCACAGTAACAGAAAAAATAAAAAAATAACGGGTCCAATATCCACCAAGTCAATACTGACATTGATAACAAATAAGTAAATAATGTTGAAAGTTGTAGTTAACAATAATTTATAAACCAGGCAGAAACAAATCACTCATCCTCCTTTTGAAATTTGCCAAGTTTAGATTATTGTCTATTTATGCTACACGAAAGCTAAGAATTGCTTCAGAAACTTCCACCTCTCATAATAAAAGCTGCCAGCCTGTCATTATCATTATTTTGATCTCTTTATTCAGTGTTGCCTCAAGGCAACATTCCCTATTTTTTAGTTTTGTTTCATAATTAATAAAAAAATTGAAATTCCCGAAACACGTGTATTTTATTTCTGTCTTAACGTCTCAAATCCAAAAAATTAAAAAAATTCGAGTTCATGAGTGATAGAGGGTTAAGGGTACACACTAGGAAAGTGTTATTTTTTTACCTACATGCCGTGAGGTAATAAACTTATATAGAAGTTTTTCTCAGATGCAAAGCGGTAAGCTACTCGGCTCCAGACCGAGAGGTTGAGGGGTTGAAACACGACGTGTGGAATTAGTATTATTTGTACGGGATTTCTGCTACTTACCCGACTTACTTACCAGTGATTGCTGACCTTATTTGGAATAGAATGAAGATGTTATTGTGGTCTCAGGTGACTTTTTTAAAGAATCAGTAGGTAATGGACAGTTAGGACCGGGGTGGGGGGTTAGGCGGTTACTTGGTTGAGTGACCAATGATGAAATATGAAAGAATATTTTGTTTGAATTTGAAAAAAAACAAAAAACAATAAAAATGTCATTTACATCATTCACTCATTTTATGGGTGACAGCACAGTTTGGCAATGGCTTTGGAAGCCGAAACAACTGTCATGGATAAAACTAAATACATATATAGCAGAGCTTTTTTTATAAAAAAAAACATTTTTAAGAATAGACATTCAAAAGTTTTTCTTATTTGAATACCTCACAAGAGTCCGAACTGTTCCCAACCATCTGGACGCAATGAGACTATGGCTTCCCCGATTGGGGAATGTTGTGAGGCTGACGGTAGAGGGGAGGGGAAGAGGAAGGAGGCGAAATACCTGGCTATTCAGATCTGGTTACCAAACACAGGTAGCCATTTCAAGCAACGTTTCAATTCTGAATGGTGGTCTTTCACCAGGGTGGTGCGGAAATATACTACATATTATTTTAAATGAATTAATTGTGAAACAACACAAATTAATTAAATAAAATTTACATGTGCACGCTGGAATTTGAGTCCGTGACCTTAAGATTCGTAGTCGAGAGCCTAACCCCTTAACCACGGTAGCCTGTATGTATTTAAAAAACCATTTTGACTTATCAAAAAAATTGTACCCTTCTCTGAATATGTTTCAAGGGCATACTGTCTGCACTTAGCGGTACAATTTAAATAAACAATAACACAGTGGAGGTCTATTTACTTTAATTCATTTAGTTAAAATATCATACTAATTAACAATTTAATAGAGTATACAATAATAATGTGTCATATTTATAATGCTCATTTTATTAAACTCTTTAAATACAAAACCTTTTTTTAATTCTGGAAGGTAAATAATTATTGTTTACATTTAATCAAAAAAAAAAACAAAACTCATAAATAAATATAAAGCTACATAATTATAGTATTATACAATAACTGCAGGAGGAATCAGCAAAAAATGCGCAAAATTTTGACGCAATTATTAATCTATGTAATCTAAATTTGTTATACATTTTCAATCCGCATGGCTACATTTATGCCGTGTGAATAAAGAGGGAAAGGTGTCGAGTGGATTTCCATACAAAAGAATATTTTCGATTTCATCGTTACAAATAAAAAAAATTAATCATATAGCGTAACTGAGGTGAGATCCATAAAAAAATAGAGCTTTACAAATAGTAATTATCTGGTTGAATATTACAGAAATCGAATTTTTGCGATTTCAGAGACAACTTTAACAATTATTTGGGGCTAACGGCGATTAAAAAAAAAATTTAACCCTGTTTACTATGAAAATATAAAATAAAATGCTAAAATAGGCATTATGATGGACTTGAATTTAAATTTCAAAACTACCGATTAACATTGGAGCCTTAAAGTTGCTCTCCTTAGACCACATGATCGCATGACATTGCTGTGTCAGTGTCAGATGGAACCTTGTTATTCCAAAGTGTTTATACATAATTTAAGATATCGACCCGAAAAAAAACAATTTTTTATTTTGTCATCATATTAATATAGCAAATATGACAATTAAATTTTTTTACCATAAAACTGCAATTTTTTTAAAAGACGTTTTTAATGGCCCATATTTCATAATTTCAAACAAAAATAAATAAAATACTTCTAATCCTTACTAGATATTTCATTCGCCTTTAATAAAAAAAAAGAACATTCAGTTTGGGTGAGTACTTTGGCCTGAAATCCAAAATTAAGTTTACTATGCAACAGGGCGCGCAGCCGTTCCTCTTAAAGTATAAATTAGGAAAATATTCCAAAAGAGGTTTGTCATTTTAGTAATTATAAGAATAAAAAATAAAAAAAGATGATTTAGGAACATCTAGCAGTGGAGATGATAATATATTTGAGACATTAAGAATGGGCATAGAAAATAGTATTTGTTTGTTAATCCATTTGAAAACTTCAGCGATAACAAAAAAAGTTAAAATTAGCAAAAATTGCGCACATTTTTACATATTATTCATGTGGATGGAATAGGAAGGATTCAACAGGGATCTTAGCCCTTTCACCGCGATGCTGATGATAACATTCATATATCTTCTATGAATATATGTGCGCATAGCGGCGTATAGGTTAAGAAACACAGATTGTAGGAGGAGGGGAGCTAAATACAGCAAAAAATGCGCACCATTTTACACAACCGATAAACAAAAAGAAATTGAAATAGAAAAGAATGAAAAAAAATCCACATAGTAGAAATACTGTAATAATTTTTTTTTTTAAATTTACCACCTATGAAAGAATGGCTCCTTTGTTTTGGTTTATGTGCTGTTTCATGTTGAAGTACCATGGCTTGATTTTGGAATTGTTCATCATATCCTTGAAGGCGTCGCAGCCCTCGATGCTGCTGAGGATTCCATAGACAGCGAGATCGGACAGGTCCGGAGACGAACCGCCCATGAACTGGGATCCATTCTGCTTGACTGCCTTGGCCCAGTTGTTGCATTCATCGTATAAAGACTGACGGACATCATCCTTTAACTGGTGCCTGAAAAACAAATAACACCTTATTAAAAAAAACCATCACTGGAATTGGTAGAGAAAGGATGAAAAGAATAAGGCATTAGAAACTATATTATTCAATGGTTACCTTTGATCTTATCATATTTTATGGCTAAAAAATGGCTTGGTAGCATAACCATTGTTTGAAATTGTTTAGAAGTTGACGAACGAAGGATAGCATTAGATGGTGTTTGATCTCAAAACAAACATAGATCTAAATGATTTTGATACTATTCATGAGAAATCTCCGATTCAGTTGCCTTTTCAATTTAAATTATAAAGCAGAACATTTCTCAAACATGCACACATCTTTCTACAACAATAGAACTATTAGCTTATTTTCGAAAGTATTCATTTAGCTTTAAAAAATAAGACCAAGGGAAATATCTTTATTAATGTTCGTGGCCGGGCAGTAACTTTATACTAATATAAAGAATTTTGTAGAGTGCAAGGGGCAAAGGTGTACAGATGCACAAATTTATCTGTAATCAGAGAAATTGCAGAATTGCTGCTGTGGATATTGGAACTACCAATATAAAAAGCTTGTTTATTTGTAAGTTCCGCTTTTGGCCTGCCCGTACAGATAAGTCAGGTAAATCTGTACAGTGTACGATAATCAAAAGTAATTTACCTCTTCTTCAGGCGCTTGCTGATGATCCACATGACGTATGCTCCCACGTTGATCATCAGGGAGCACTCCCATGAGGGGAAGTGCTTCCTCCACTCCCCCACATCGGCGAACCAGTTGAAGGCTTGGTAGGACTCGTCCACAGAACGGTACACGTTGGGGGACAGCATGTGAACGAGCACTTTGTCAGACCACTCCCTCCAGTGGCGTTCCTGGCTGGAATACAAACAGAAACATTCATAAAAAGGTACAAACCACTGAAGAGATAAACTGATAGAAGTGTGCTGTGGATAGAAGTGTCTGTGTGCCCAAAGTAATGACGATTATATCTTCGGGTGAAATTGATTAAAAACTACTTACTTGATTTCTTCGGATTTTCTCTCTTTGGGCACTTGGTTGAACATCAGGAAGTACTTATTCAAAATATCATTCTTATCCTTGCCACTATCATCCACAAAGGAAACAGAAGGGTAGTACTTCATGATGTCACTGATGTCCTGGGAGTTATCCATTAGGTATGATGATAAAATGGAGATTATGGCGGTGCTGTCATTCATTTGCTGTAAACAATACATTTTTAATCAAATTCCATGTGAAAAAATTCACCCGTCCGTATTAACACTGCCCAAGAGCGTGTCTGAAATGAATCCCATACGTGTGATATAAATTCAGCACCTATGAAACTTTCCATTTTAAGAGTTCATACAAAAACTTACTTGTGGCGCTTCAGCACCAAACCGTGGAAACATACAAACCTTAGGAATTTGTTAACAAAAGATTTGTATGGAATAGTATTTTGCAAGAATTAATAGATTTCTTTCTGTGATTATCACTTTAAAAGGTGTTATTAATAAAAAAAAGTTCATTACTGAAGATGTTATTTTTTTAATATTAAAACCAATCAATTTCTTGCATAAATTGTGATTCGCGTATAAATGTTTGTTGTTGTTGTAACTTTTTCCCAATGAGATAGACTATGAACCGCCACTGGTTTGTGTGGAAATCAGCTTTAGCAAAGTTCACCTAATGACCGTTTGGGTCCATAGGAAAAAAGATAGTGTTAAGGCTTGCATGGAAACAGTCATTAGTTGTTCATAGCTATAACCGATCCAGGCGCAACCAGTCACAAAAGACGGTGCATTCAGACAGACCCGAACTAACCTTAGATATTACCATCAGTGTTTTAAATATTTTTATTGCCCCATTTGGCTGATCCCCACATACGTTCTATCTGTTGGGTATTGCTAGGTTAGGTTAAGAGGGGTATGCACAATGCGATTGTGAGCATGTCAATACAGCCATGCAAAAAACTGTTCAGTTTTATTTTCAATTGTATTTTGCATCTGTATATCAGTCATGGGCAAAAAGTTGTTAAAAGTAATTATATTCAAAGATGACAGTATTTAACTAGTTCTTTACTCTAAATGGAAACAATCACAACCAGATCATAGAGGCTAAAAGATCATCCAAGTTTATCCATCCTAGCAGAAGAAAACATGGTAAAATCTAAAGGGATGGGAAAATGTGTACGGCTGAAGGAAAGGACGGTCAGGTGGCTGAGCCTTCTGACACTTTCCTTCGGTTAGGAAGGATGAAAACGGATCGTCAGCAGGTCCCTTATCACTGAACATTTTTCAATGTTAATACATACCATGTAACCAGACGATGTTTTCACCACTAAGATGGGTACTTTCTTGTAAGACGACCATTTGATGGACTGGCGCAGAACTGCATCAACTTCGACTACGTCGTAAGAGAGGCCATTTGAGTCCAGGAAGGCACGAACCTTGCAGCAGAACGGGCAGGTTTGGTATTGGAACAAGACGAGGTGGAGGTTTGAGGCATCCGTTGGACTAATGACCTGGAAATAACGGTAAATGGTTAATTTATCTAATATTAAAGATTAATAAGCATTCTTTTATGTGGATAGAGCACAAGAATCTCAACAACCGTGAGTCGGTGGTAATATGGCATCCGCAATTGGGACATTTTGTGAGGCTTAACAGAGTGGGAGAGGAAGAAGACGGGGAAGGTTGAGAAGCACCTGGCTATTCAGCTCTGGGCCCTGAACACAGCCAGTTTCGATTCTGAATGGTGGTGTTTCAACAGAGCGATACTGAGAGTATCCACCGCTCTGTGCTTAATAAAATGAAGGAATTATAAAATAACAAGGTTAAGAAGCTTAATAAAGTGAGAATATTTGTTTGTGAAAAAGGGAAAAAAGATACACATATCCATACTTCCAAAATATAGTATAAAGTTACTTCAAAATAAATATTACCTATTTATATTTTCGTATTTCACTAGGACTGATTGTTTATGTATATGTATCTCATCATAGCAGTGCGACGCAGCCGGCCACATATGGATTTCCGCTCGCCGAGCTACTACACAACGCAGTATAATACGCAAGTGAGGCAGACATAGGGCTCGCCTCAGAGAGCCGCTGATTTCATTTAGGCGGAAGGGGGTGGGAAAGCCACGTGGAATCTAAATGAATGGTAGCCGACATGGTCACGTGTTGTTTAGTTTGAGGTGCGTCTCGAACAAAGAACACTTCCGAAGTTGCACCGATTACCGAGAATGAAAGATCGTTGGGTTGATTTGATCTTTCGCCAATGTGGTATGTAGATATAATATTTTTTAAAAAAAAGTGTGCCTCCTCACTTTTCAACCCCACAAACCGACAGTAGTTGTAACCATGTACAGCCGACTAACATTTCCATACAAGCTATGACACTAACCTATCTCCGATACAAAGGTCATTAGGTGTACAATGTACACAACTACAACTGAAACAATATTTTTGGTAAAGTTTTATAATTCAGATTCATTGTTAATAGGTACGCAAAGGAAAAAAATAACCTAAAAACGAGTCTGAATTGTAAAACTTTACCATATTTTTACACTTTGTAAGCATACCTCAAGATAGTGACGAAATAAAGAAATAGAAGGGTACTTTATTTTTCTGGTATGATAACATGCTTCACTGTCTACAACTGAGTTCCGTAGACATTTTCGAAACGTTATACCAATAACAGTCTTTCAGAGAGTGCTCGAAATAAAACCTATAATCCATCATAAGATTAATCTTCATAAACTTTCGAGGGAACACGAGTGCAACAGATGAAAATAATACAAGTATTTCTGTTAACAAAAGGGATACAAACTGGGCTTACCTTCCTAGTGGGTTTTATGTCAGGCATCTGTTCGAGGATGAGAGTTTGAAGATCTTTGGCCGGTTTGGAGGCACGATTCTGGTTAATCTGATAGTGCGTGTACGCAGAATAGCTGACACCAATGATAGATCCAACACCGACACTAATAAGCGTTAGCTTGAGAAGGCTCTTTGGTTTGGACGGCCTCGTCGCGTAAAATGCGACATTAACCTGCCTCGCGACGGTGCCGGTCTTAACGCCGGAGTAAAGAGGGTTCACCGACTTCAGCAGCGTCTGTGGACGCATTAAATTAAACAGAGACATTTTGAAGTTAAATCAAGTAATGTTGGATCTTTGACAACTCACTTGTTATCACATAACCGTGTAAACAAACCGCGAAAAAGAGCGACTGATGAAATAATGTCGTAGAATCCAAATACAGAGATAATTTTTTCGTTTGTCTATGAAGGAAATAAGACTTTTCGTTTCGGTGTTACCAGGATAGATAGTCATCGTGTCTAGTGAAAGTACTTACTTATGATACTTAAGTAAAAAATCACATGCCAACATAATATTGTAATAATAAAATGAAATATTATTAACTATTTTCAACATTTTGACTAAAGAAAATATAGGGAAAGTATAAAATCAAAGCAGAGGCATGCTTGAGGTTTTCAGATTGATAAAAAAATCGTAGTCGCATGTTTCAAAACTATATTTTGTGATGTTATTGTTTTACAAAGGGTTAAAAATAATAATAAAACTAATAAAGAACCAACTATCACTCAATACAATATTATTACCTTCAAAACTGGTTGAGAGGGGTTTGTACAATAGTAATACTCAATTTTTACTGAAGTGTATATTTGAATACCGTACCAGAGTACCAACTATCTGGAGCGAGTAAGTATAGAATAAAAAAAAAAACAACAAAATACTTAAGAAAGTAATTTTTTATCGAACGTAGTTTTTTACCGAAAATATCCCACTTCTAATTAATATAAAATGCCATATCGTAGTGTACTTAAAAAAAATTACGTCAGGGTTTTCAATAATAATGCCGAGTAATCTTTTGTAGTTTGCAAAATGGTAACCGTTTAGTAAATCGATCGTTGAACCCACAAACAAAGCTCTGCAGGGGGAATTTTTTGGATCTCCAAAGTCAAACCAATAAATGCTCTCGATTTTTAACACTCTGAAATATTAAAGAACATGTAAAAAATATTGTTTTTTATTGGAACTTTGGATGGCTGGATGACTGACAAAAGTTTTCCGTGACAATTTTTCGTATTTTTGTAAAATAAAACGGAAACCGTCAAATATTTTTAAAATAGCACCCGGAAATCCAAACGATTGCTATTAAATACAAAATATCAAAACGTCATTTCTGTTTATCGTGTCATTTGGTCGCATACCCATATAAAACTAAACCCGTTGAAAATATAAATCATAGTGAGGAAATTAGGCCCAAGGTTAAATCAATAATTGCTGTTGAATTATATATTTCGAAAAGCCAGATTCCAAAAAAAAAATGGTTTCAAATTGGAATTTTATGAAACGGAAACCTTGGAAAAAATATTTAAAATGCATCTCACCTAGATTTCAACAAAGAAAGTGCTACAAAGTAACACAAAATTATGATATATTTGTTATTCTACAATATTACGGGTTATCTAAAAACCCTTATCTTGAGCAGCGGATTAAAAACATTGAAGACTCAGTGCACTTTCTTGCAAAACTGAAAATCCGTTGAATTTTTTGATCATATCACCTATAAATTCGGCCGATCGCTTTTAACTGAGAAATTAATACACAAAATTCAGTTCTAACACTAATATTTATGTATCTGACGATTAACATAAAAAAAATTTAGCCGAGAAGGATCTAATAATAAAAAAAACGATGTACGAAGTTTTCCCATATTGAAAATCTTAAATGCGGTAGGATGAACAACTGCAGGTTGTGCACCACTGGGGTACAATGTCCAATCGGCATATAATATTTATTTATTGTAAGAAACAAACAGCTTTTTTAATACATTATACGCATTCGGGGACAGAGGGCCAAAAAAGTAGCACAATATTTATGTCATAAAGTATTGCATTCAGAACAATGATTCTAAGAAAAAATAATCTTTATTAATTAAAATAATTTGACACAATTTTTCCTAATTGTAATACAAAACAATATAATTTCTAGATTCCAAAGTGTTTTGTAGACCGTCCGGATATAAAAAAATATATTTTGTCAATATGATCGACAGAAGTTTTTTTTTTTGTGATTTTTCGAATGTTTTTATCATCGATATAACCATTACTACGAAATAAAAATTACTATTTATCAAAGCTTACATACCTTACGTAAGTTAGATTAGATTAAGAACGATACGAGCATATCTATGTTCAGAAAAAAAGACGATAAAGGTACATATGTTGGGTACATTGTAAATACATATCACGTGTTTTAAAAAATTTCCAATGGAAGTTAGTTCGGAATATGGTTGCTAAGCATGATAATTGGCGCTGATGTCCATGTCCGTAGATATAGATTTAATTTTTGATTGCTTGGCAAGAAGCAGTCTTTTTTAAATTCGAAGGGGACAGTCTGAAATCAATAGGAGACTGCTTTCAAATTAATGCGCCGAAGAGATAAACCGATAGATTTAGTATGTTGTGGACATGTCCAAGTGCTCGAAGTAGGCTCCATTTTGCCTTAATAAGGTGAAATTGATCAAAGATTTTCAAATACCGAAATTCTTGAACAGATAATCGATTTAATTCGCCTGTCTGAGGCCTAGGCGTCGAAAGCTATTATGTAAATTATTAACGATAATTTTCTTTTATTTCAAATTTGTACAGATCACACTTCTAGGGATTATCTGTTCGTGGTATTAAGGTTCTTCATCATAACTAACAAAAATGATGAAAAAAACTTGCCCGTATTTCTATATACTTACCTACCCAATGATTCAAATTAATGTTATTCAAGTCATGGTAGCATAGAACGGCGTGGAACAACTTTTACAAGTGATCATATAATATGTCTATAAAAACCTCAAAATAATACAATAAGTAAATAAGTAAAATGAGATTTTTTTTTCTTTCGTTGTTTTTATTTGCGTAATTTTTTTGTTTTTTGTTTTTGTTTTTTTTGTTTTTTTTTTTTTATTTTTTTTTTGTTTTTATGAATAATTCACCTTCTAACTTATGTAGTTTTGTAGGAACTATTTTCAACGGGAATCTAAGAAAAGTTTCGTGGTTACTTTCGCACATTGTTTTCGCGTTGTTATACAAAAACAATTTGCATTACTAGCGAAACAATGCAAACACATCTTCACCGTCTAAGTTATTACAGACAAGGAACGGCTGCGCGGCCTGTTTCATACAAAACTTAATATCGGATTTGAGGCCAAAATACTCACCTAAATCTAATGATTTTTTTTCATCAAAAAGTATAGTAAATATCTAGTACGGATTAGAAGTAATTTGTTAATTTTTGTTTTATAATATAGGCCATTAAAGGAATTGATTTTTCGCGATTTTAGAGGCACCTTTAAAATTATCTGGGGCTAACGGTGATGTAAAAAAATTTTTACTCTGTCTACTTTGAAAATATAATGAAATATAAAATAAGTTCTAAGTTGCCTCTAAAATTACGACAAAAAATATATATCATTGAAGTTTTTTATGAAACAGGAACGACTGCGCTGCCTGTTTCACACAAAACTGAATTTTGGATTGGAGGCCAAAATACCCAACCGATGGATTTTTAGTATTGGGCCGCCCGCTCATGTGGAAGGCCTATTAATTGTTAACGTTGTTGACTTATTGTAAAATAATCAATGGAATGAATGCACCAAAACAAACTCACACAAATCATAAGTAGATAGAATGGTTTTAGTTATCTGAAAACACATGTGTTTCTCCGTATTTGAACGCAATATATGTTATTATATTTCTAAGTTCCCGCACCGGACACTCATTCCAAAGACTGCGTAACACTTTTTACACAAGACAGAGCAATACATCAGCGGATTATAGTAATACATAGCCAAAAAGCTCGGCATCCATAGGCTTAAGTTATCTTATTTCTGCCTTCTCTAGGTCTAGAGGGCTTTGTATGGACGCATGGACATAACCTTGACTTATAAGTTTATATAGCAACGGAGGAAAACTGGTTATTACCTAGAATAATTAAAATATTGTTTGTTCCGATACTTCCAGGAACATTATCATTATTAGTTACAAGCTCAGTAACAAAGTTTTGGAAATCAATTACTTGGCACTGATTAAGTTTAAAAAGTTTCCTGTCAAATATTGAAGTATTTGTATTTCGCTCCGTTCAAAGCGTTTTCATTTAAAGACCCGGAGATGAATGTTTTCGCTGAAAATGGCTTCCATATCTACGTGACTGATATGGGTGCAATTCCGGGTTGCAGCCTGCGGGGTGAACATTGCCCTGATCATGTACAACATCCGTAGGACAGGGTAGAAGAGGGAGAACCAAAAGCGAAATTAAAATTAAATGCTCGGTTTGCTCATCACTTTTATCCGGCAATAAAAAATTTTTTCTCGCTTTCCAATAAAATTTTTTTTCTCGCTTTACAATAAAAATTTTTTTCTTGCTTTCCAATAAAAAATGTTTTTCTCGCACGCATTTTAGACATTTCAAAATTTGGATACCTTTTAAAAGTGAGTGTTGGCATGTAATAAGACAATCAGTGGAAGATGATAATAAAATAGCCATTTTTTAAATATTCACTGCACTATTTATATCCGAAGTTGAAAAACTACGTACAGCCTATATTTGATCATAAAGCAATGCACCCTACTAGTACGTAGGTACTTGACTGTATTTAACGTAATCTGAAAATGTTTCGTAAATAAGCGAATGAATTAATATATACATTTCGTCGGTAGTTGATATAAAAATATTGTTATTTATTATTTGACAACAATGAAGATTTTACAGAACTATTACATCCATATTCGGGAAGTGTTGTGAGGTCTCAGGAAATAGGGAGAGGCAAGAGAAGGGAATTCAAATTCTGCTAATACTAACAATGACCTACGTAGTCATTTGGAGTTCCAAAGACCATTATACTCGTTACTTTATAACTCGTGTTTTCAAATAGTTTCAAAATCTATATATTAGTACACTTTTTTCATCATCGGAGTTATTTTTAAAATCGTTCGATTTTGATTCGCATTCTCCCACATCTCACTCTGCAATATGGTTGATTACTGCGCGAACTGCATTTGTGTAACCTCGAAGTTCATTCAAATATGATCGACTTTTTCATACTTTCGCACTTCAGTAAGGTAGAGATTTGCATGGACTCTAATAACGTTACCCGATTTCTCTTAGTTCAAGCGGCGACCATGAAAATATTTCTCAAACAACACGTTTAATAATTCAGAATTATTGTTTATGTTAGTTTTTACTTAAAGTTGAGAGATAAGGAAAGTGAAAAAAATAATTAGGGACTACTTTGCGTTTTATATTTCCCGTTTTGCCAGTTTTAAAATATCACAATTTTTATTTACGCACCTAGCGGAGTGAATGCGAACTACATAAATAACGACTGAAAAAAAATCTTATATCAATCTTAATCTATTGTAGTTATATTTTTAATTAATTGGCTCCTTACTCTTTGTACTACTTAATTTAAATACACTTTTTTGTCCTTAATTGGAGACCTCCCCGGAAGAAGAGACTATATAATAAATTAGATAAACTATGAAAGCCTCAAATAGAGGGGAAATACGGATATCCGAAGGATAGTGTGCGCAAACTGCGATAATGTGATAATGTGTGAAACTGTTTTTCCTCTCCTAAACAAAATTATTTATTGAGATAGGTCTTTTTTTGGGAAGGTGTTCAATTCCGCAATTCATTTTCAATCCATACTCTTCAAATTTGATTTTTTTTGTTGGAACCGGGGGATGAATGTAATTAGGTAGGCACCTACCCAGAATCTTATATTTCTTAGATTATTTTTGAAGACATTCTTTCAAATAGTATTATTGTGTGTATAGAGTAAACCAACTACTTATTCAGTATGTTTTAGTTAATGACAACCTCAAGATTTAGGTTAAGGTATGTTAGGTTTGGTGTGGTAAGATTAGGTTAGGTTAGGTTTTCATAGGTTAGGTTTGGTGTGGTATGATTAGGTTAGGTTAGTTTTTATTGGGTTAGGTAAGTAATTTTATTTTAGGTACCTGTGGTTTGGTTAGATTAGGTTAAGTTGGACTAGGTTAGGTTAGGTTAGGTTAGGTTAGGTTTTCATAGGTTAGGTTTGGTGTGGTATGATTAGGTTAGATTAGTTTTTTTTGGGTTAGGTAAGTAATTTTATTTTAGGTACCCGTGGTTTGGTTAGATTAGGTTAAGTTGGACTAGGTTAGGTTAGGTTAGGTTAGGTTAGGTTAAGTTGGACTAGGTTAGGTGCAGTTGCATGACTGGAATGTGCGGTAAAAATTAATAATAATATATATTATGAGTATTAAATCGTAGGTGTCAAATTATTTATGATTTAAATTAGGGGATAATAAAGAAAAATAAATTAAAGCATCAAATTATGAATTTACATTTGGGAATAATAATTATATAATTTAATCACCTCCGTTGGGTGCAACGGGCAAAACGCCGGTATGTATTAATGTATTCTTGATTCATGGTAATATATGCATAAATACGGTGAAGGTTAAGTAAACTTTAGAGTTCATTATTCCAGTTTGGAATGTTACGACTTACGACCCTCTAGTTATGAGAGTGCGATTTATCGGCTGTTAGACGCTTCGGTATCTTAGCTTAAATCTTTTAGGCTTTCCTCAGAGATCCTTCCTAGAAAAGCTCCAGACAGATTGTTGTAGACATCCATCACGGGAAATGTGGGTTTGGTTTTGTATGTCGTGCCAGTGATGTGTGGTGAATGGAATGGGGAAGGGAAGGGAGACCATGAGGTCGGATGGCGTCACGTGAAATGAGATCACGGATTCTCCGTAGAACTGAGCTGCTTACACGGAGCATTGCGGTATAAACAAAATTAGGTACATACCTTTTTATGTTTATGTCTGGTAACAGTCGGTTGAATTTATGCAATTTTTCTTGATAGACGTGTTCATTGATAGGAAATTATAATTTGAAAAGGATAAACCGCACCCCGCGTCTATATTGCCACAAATAAAATTTAAAAAATCAATAATGGACTTTGAAGCAGGGTTTGAAAATTTCATGACATATATCTCAAAATATCCGATACGTATCGATATACATATATATCTAAAATTAAATTGTGAAAAAAATATTTTTAAAATAGAAAGACGTTAAAAATACATTTTAAATACGGATGAAAAGTATCTCGTCAGAGCTGCTCTTGACCCAAAAACATTTAATAATTGCACACAAAGCTAAACGGAGTTGTTTTTTCCAATGGTCAAAAATTCTCACCAACAGTGAAAGATTTCTACCATACCAAGGGCAATGCATTTTGAAAATGAGTTTCAGACATACTACAACGCGGCTTGACGGTGCCCGGGGATATCTAGTAAAGGTATTCATGAAGAAATGCGGGAATATCACGAAAAAATAAAGACACCTGCTAAATTATAAAATATCGTACACATATATATAATTATATCGTGATATATATTAGTGGGTTCCATGATAAATCAGCGCATGTAGGAATTCGCACACTTCTTAAAAGTGACCTAAATATTAAGAGTACGTAAAAAAAAAAAACTAGTCCGAAAACATAATTCCACCTTATCTAATGAATCCTTTTTTTTTAAATTAATAAATGCAATTAATTTTAAAAATTGTTGGTTAGGTAAGGTGAGATTATGTTTCAGGACTGTTTTTTCGTTTTTTTTCTCTTTCGTACTTTAATAACTTTATATACAATTCATACGCGTGTTGATCCGGTCACCATATTAGTGATATATTCGAGTCTTTTCAGATACACTTTTTAACTGAATTCTACTTAAGTGCCGCAGTACACAGTTAATTACAGCTCTAAACATTAGCATTATTACTCATGATTTCAATCATCGCAAAATACACATTCAGTCAAAATTTTGAATGATGTCATATACATACTCGTACATACATGGTAAGGATGCAAAACTTGGGTTTAAATAAATTTAGCTGTGTTACAGATCTAAATAGATAGGTACTTACTAACCTCCCCCTTCTCCCCATCTCTTTCCTTTCCCGCTTCTTTCAATCTCACGGCATACCTCAATTGGGGAAGCCATAGTTCCACTAGCTCAGGGTATACGGTACTCCTGTGCGGTAGATATTAATCGTAAAAATAGGGTAGGGTTATCATAAAAATTACGAAAAAAGATAACATAAAGAATAAATTCGAAGCGCCCAATAAAGGCATATAACAATTAATATGTATACAAGCGAAAATAAAGTGTGACTTGTGGCAGTATGGTGGCAGGTGCGCGAAATTTCGCCGAAAATCAAAGTAAATTTGATTATTTCTTCAACCAATCGAGACTTGAGCTCTGCCTCAAGATATTGGAGGAATAATATTTACGTTGGTTTTATGTTGCATTTGTGCCGAATGGCACCTTAATGTGACCGTTTCGACACATTTGCAAAGTTGGTGCTCATTTATTATACCTTTCGGGGGGCAAGTATTTATAATATAAATACAGAGTGGTTACAGTTTTATTTCTCAGTTTTACCACGGAATAAAGAAATCAAAACCTTTTTTCAATCCATTAGCAACACAAACTCTTATAATGGAGACTGTAGATACTCTTTGCCCTCCAATATTTCCAAAAACGATTTGAAATATATTTTTTAAATTTCCACACTGAGTTTAAAAGAAGTCATGAACTGAAAATGTTAACATAAGAATTATCATTCATATATTTATATTGTTTACATTCAAAAATATTTCTGCCGCCTTCTAAAAAACATTGATAACATTTTTTCATTGTGCTCAAGCTTAATTTTGTAAAACTCCGTTTTAAATTAAAGTTTCAAAATTTTTAATAATAACTATCACTATTTAAAATTATTGGGAAATATTTTGTTTAAGCCACTATCTTTTATCATATAAAAAAGAATGTCCTGGGCGGAAGGTGCGTGTTTGTTTTGTATATAAATCACGAGAAAGGTCGCTGTCTACATGAGACATCGAAAAACCACCCCACCCCCCTTTCCCACCCTTCTGTCAAATTTGAATACTTCTTGATTAAATTTTGCACACTTGCCGTTCAAAATAAGAGGTAAATTATTGGGTAGGGGTAGGGAGTAGGAGAAGGAGTAGAGGTAGGAGTGGGGGTGGGGTTAGGAATTACAAAACTTTACTCCAAACTACTAATAAATTTGGGCAACGCCGGGTACTTCAGCTAGTTTATTATATTTTATTTTAACCACCATTTAGCCGTTTTATTGCTATGCTTATTTTGCAACTATATATATAAATTGCTACAGATATTCTGTGTTTTTAAATAAAAAAGTACTGTATTCAATAAAAATGCAATAACTTATAAAATATCAATCAATTTTAATGTTCTTTTTTTTGAAATTATGCAAGAATGAAATTTTACGAATATTGTAGTTCTAATTTAAAAAAAAAAACTACACATTTACAACTACAAAAAATATTTAAAAATACAAGATAATTTCACTTCACAATTGTGCTTTCCCGTGGTTCAAGTAGTCCCTCTTTACAGCGAGCGCATATGAGATTGGATCGACTTTTGCTTTGCTGCACATATTCATTTATGGGAACAAAGGTCTCGTCGTCCGTAGTGCCGCTGTCATTTGATGCATTACTATCCGCAATAGAACTAACTTCCGAGATGGTGAAAAATATCGATTCACTTTAGGGTGTATTTATTTTAACAGGATCAACAATCAAGACACGCGCCAACCGCAATATACCATGCTCAAATTGAACACGTGCTCTACAGAAGATGACAAAAAGCACACTGAAAATTGCAGCGCTACAGCGGTGCGTCATAATTTACGCAATGAAAACTTACAGCGCGATGGCGCTGGGCCGCACTCTAACAGTTAATATATAAAAAAAGAAAATGTTTCGAAATGTTTGTTTGTGAAATAATGACAAGAATAAACAAATAATAAACAGAAAAAATTATAACGTAAGAATAGACAAATTACGAACGTAAACAAAAAAATTCAATGAGTGACGAAATTAGGTTAGTAATTAATTAAAAATGTAAAAATATTATAATTTTTTGTTTTCATTTACTTAAAAAAAACGGTTTAGCTATAAAAAAAGTTCTGGCAGGTGTGACAGCTGTTTCACCTTTCGAAGAAATGCAAACAAACGTTGATAACTCTTCAGAAAAAGCCCCTTAAAATGTCTTAACTCTTATGTAGAATATCTGTTTTGAGACTTCGAAAAAGTAATTATCGTAATTTAACCCGTCATAATCATTTATGCACATCTTTTCTGTCCAGATTTCTAGTGTAGGAAACATCGGAAGCGAAGCTTCCTTTATCGGGATACACAATATACTAAAAAATAATGACAAGTATAGAATTAATTTTATTGACTATTTTAGTATACTGTGTATTCTGATGAGGGAAGCTTCGCTTCCGAAACATGTTAATATTTACATCTTAAACAGTGGTGTAAACAAAATACTCTTTATTAATTATATCGATAGTGATGCCACAAAATAATTATTCTTCTATCGAAGAAATCATGAAAACATTATTTTAATTAACAAGAAACATTCTTAACATTCTGTAGTTAGTATTTTGAATGCGCGCGCACACTGAGACAGAACTTTGTAGAGCCCGCGTAGCCGTCCAAGTTGCTACGCCAGTCGTAGTCCCGCCGAAAGCCAGGTACGACGCCGATACCGCAACTCCCCTACGTGATCCCGTCAAACTTTACATCGTGAAACTTCGCAAATGTTCCAAAACCAACAAAACTAACAGTTCGAACTAACTTATAAGTAACGAGTATCTTAACGTTTTTCTTAATGTAATTTCAAGCATATTTGTGTCAAAGATTTCTTTTGACATTATAACAAAAAACGTTTCTTGAGTTTGCCACAGATCTTTCAAAGTGTTTTAAATAGTCAATCATTTTTACAAAAATAGCTATTATCTTTAACTAAATTAAGTTTGAAGAGGTCAGAAATTATTGTAAGTATTAGAAACTTTTTTAATGGATAGCCTCAAATCATGCCTAGCGTAGAAAACTAACCTTTTACTTAACTTACCTTAAACTTATACAAATAAAATCTAAATGTAGAAATGAAAAATTGCGATGCTTAACTAGTTTTACAAAGGAAAACAGTTCTCAAGCGAAACTATTCGCGGTTTGTTGTTTGTTGAAAGCGAAATAAAACAAGAAGATTTTATATTACAAAGTTGATAAGTATTTCCTTTGATGCACCTTTACTAGCTTGGCCGATTTAAATACTTAAAACGACGATGCTTTTTAACTTATGCAAGGTAAAGTTTTTTTAAAACATTTTTATTATTTTGTGAGCGCTGTTCTACTCGATGGTAAAACACATGAAATTACTTACAATAAAATTATTTACAATAAAATTCCTTACAATAAAATCAAAGCAGAAACTTTAGTATTTTTTTTTTTTAGTTTAGATTTGATTTTGATTGATTCAAATTTCATCAGGGGTTAATATTGACCATAGTTTTAAGCCAAGGTGAAGCTAAGCATAAAAACGGTAAGACATCTTTATTTAAAACCATGTATCTGTGTTAATTTTATTTGTAATGTCACACTACAGTGCTTGCATTCTGCACGACGAGAGATGCAGATTGTTATTTTTTAATTTTGTCGTCACTGTTTCTAATGATAATTAATGTAAACGCATTTTTTAAATATAAATGTCAACATAAAATAAAATATTTTTTAACTATTATCGTAATTCTATTAACTGAACTTTTGGGATAAATAAAATCTTGTCTTTTACTAACCGTAACCATAATATCACCATCATAAGTCATTATTTGTCCATTTTTGGATGAATTGTTATCACGTATTTTTTCACATTCTCTTACCTTACTTTTTTTCATGATATCTTTCGCGTAATTACCTCATTTCGAAATATTAGAAAAAAACATGTTTTCCAAAAGGATTGATTGCAAATATGTGTTTTCGTAGAAAGCAATCACTTTGTTGGTTGTCATAATAATGTTATGGAATGAAATGATAAATTTTATTAAATTTAAAAAAAAAAATTATATGAATCTTAAAAAATTATTAATTCTTGTGCACATTAATTGAAATCTACATTTTATGTCTAGTAGTCTAGTACTATCATAATGATTTTGGTTTGTTAAACAGTAGTTAGCAGAATCACCTTGATATATATATTTTAATATAGTTTAATTATATTACAAAGTTTTACGCGATTTAGAAATGAGATCTCTGAGGCGAATGTGTCGTAAAACCATGTATGATCGTGTGAAAAATATTGAGATTCGTAAATAATGCAAGGCTGATGTAAGCGTAATGAGTGAGATTAAGAAAGGGACGCTTAGATGGTTTGGGCATTTAGAGCGAATGAACGAAGAAAGGGGTGTAAGGAGAATATATGAAGTGAAAGTGAATGGAAGAGAAGCCGGGGACGCCCGAGGAAGACATGGCACGATAAATTGAAACAAATACTTGAGTCGGGGCATGTCAGAAGTCGGAATAATAGAAGAGAATGTATCAGACTATATATGAATTTGAATGAAGCAATACGTGTATGCCAACATCGAGATGTTTGGCGGTCCGTCCTTTCTGCCTACCCCTGCGTGGAAACCCATGGTTAGTTAGTTACGCGATTTAAAATTGTAACTTCTTTATCCAAAATTAACACCTTTACTACTGTGCCTCAGAGTTCCTATATACGTGACTGATTAAAGTTTAATATTTTGTAAATTGTAAACAAACTGAATTGTGCAGTAAAAAATCTGCATACTTTTGTTTCTTCTAAGGGTGGTGGGGGATTTGAAAGTCATACGTATGGTTTAACAATGATTTCAGGAAGAATTTTAAGAGAACAATTCAATAGAATGGTAGACCAATTAGGATAAATCTTTTGCCAAAAATTTGAATACTTTTTGCTCTTTATTTAATAGTTCTAAGGTGAAAATAAACAGTACATCGGAACAGACTTATACTATCGATATCCTGATGAGAGATAAAATATCGATGAGTCCTGAGTCCTGATGATGGATGCTCTGACACTGTCTGGAACTGCCAAAGATAAAGAGAACACACAAGTTTGGCTCGCCAGCCGATTTTTCTTCGGGGTTGAAAATGAATGGGGTCATTAATATTACAGATAAATTCATCTTGTGGTATAGTAGGACCGAGTGGCGCAGCAGAGATGTCCGTGGTATTTTTTTAAGGTTCCCAACCAGAGCAAATTGTATCCGAAAAATTTACATGAATATTAAAAACGTTAA
The DNA here is from genome assembly GCA_022606495.2 of Halesus radiatus. NCBI lineage: Eukaryota > Metazoa > Arthropoda > Insecta > Trichoptera > Limnephilidae > Halesus > Halesus radiatus. Next base: position 44,258 of record JAHDVE020011297.1, on the reverse strand, counting down.
GGTTTTCCAGTTTCTCAGCTTGATTGGATGAAATATAACACATTCGGATGTAAACATAATATAGCCTGTAAAATCGTTTAAAGGGAATAACTACTGTAGCTCACTAAACTGCTGATCTCTAGAGGGATGATTTATACAAATTTGAAAGAGGTTGCTGTTGCTTAAAAACACAAGGCCTCTCGACCAATAAAATGAATTTAATCATTGAAGAAGATAATATTAACACATCCCAAATGAACCACGAAACCGAAAAAAACAGAAAATAAAAAGATTCCAGTCGCATCTGGGACTCGAACCCAGGACCTCTACCTATCCGGGGTAACCGCTTAACCAACTTAGCTAATGAGACCAGTTAAATTTACGCCATCTACACCGATATCATACTTCAAGTTCAAGACTTGTTAATATTATCCTCCATTTTTAAATCCCATATATATATGCTATATATATATATGCTATCCTTATGATGATCGCAAAGTTCTACCCGAACACAATTGCAATCTGAATAGAGTCTCGGATATACCTACCCGATTTTTATTCATATGGGACAAAAGAAATATTCAATTATATTTTTATAACTTTTTGAAGTTTGTAAACCTCATTGTAATATTTAACCATTGAAGAAGATAATATTAACACGTCCCAAATGAACCACGAAACCGAAAAAAACAACAGAAAATAAAAACATTTCAGTCGCATCTGGGACCAGATTAAGAGGTTTACAAACTTCAATAAGTTATAAAAATAAATTAATGAAAATTTATGATTACGATGCCTCAGTTCCAAGGTGTAACAATTCAAATAGCACAGTTCTGAGATAATCAGGAAACAAGATTTTCTTCGGGTTTAATCATCAACTGTATTTTGATTTTTTTTAGATTTTAATTAAATTCTATTATTTCAATAAATATGTATTACAGACATTTTTTTTTCTTTCTAATATCAATGAGTTTTCATTGGTTTTCACAGGCTTTTCGTAGTTATTACAGTTTGGATCTAAAATAATTATGATATTTCTGATTTAGAGTATAGTGGTGATTTACAAATGTTTTAGGATGGAAATGGTAAACATTTAAAAAACGTACAATTCTAAAGAATAGTAACAACTGTCATTGTAAAATAACCACAGATCAACTTGTTACATTTCGGAGTTGGTCGATATCAGTATTCTAAGCATTTCCTCCTACTTAGTTCAAAACCGCATTTTTTTGACTTGTATCACTTTGAAACTGGGACATCGATCTACTCAAGAAAGATTTTAAATGTTTGATCAATCCCACCAGAACTAAGGAAAATTAACCTAACTTCGGGCACACGGAAACGCTCACAAAACACTTCTATCGGTGTATGTCTTCTGTGTCATAGCACTGATCATCAAATAATGGACCATGCATATATAGGAGGTCGCATAAAGCCAGGACTTACTTAAATGATACACATTGGTTGTCGAACATTTAAATTAAAACTGCAAAGATACAGTACTGAATTATTTGATATTTCTGTACTACATATGAAAAAGTATATATATATATATATATATATATTATATAGTTATCTACTCCAACCACAACCACAGCCGACTTTGAATACGAAGATTCCCCCCTAAGGAAACCACAAATCGAATGGTGAACCTAGAGATTGCAACCCGGATGATTCGGATTTTGAAAAATTCGAATTATTCTCAGTGGAATCCGAATCTACATGTTCGAAAAAGCAATCCATATAATCCGGTTATGATTTTTTTAAATATACACGCGATACTTAGACTTTTCTAAACTAAGGATAAGTTAATTTCTAATAAGGTTGTTAATCTAATAACCAAATGTTCACATTATGCAAAGATATGCGACTGAGATATGAGTACAAACTAGTGCGATTATTATTAAACCAGAAAATTATCAAACACATTACTCCTACTCCTACTCCTACTCCTACTCCTACTCCTACTCCTACTCCTACTCCTACTCCTACTACTACTCCTACTCCTACTCCTACTCCTACTCCTACTCCTACTCTCCTACTCCTACTCCTACTCTACTCTACTCCTACTCCTACTCCTACTCCTACTCCTACTCCTACTCCTACTCCTACTCCTACTCCTACTCCTACTCCTACTCCTACTCCTACTCCTACTCCTACTCCTACTCCTACTCCTACTCTACTCTACTCCTACTCCTACTCCTACTCCTACTCCTACTCCTACTCCTGCTCCTACTCCTACTCCTACTCCTACTCCTACTCCTACTCCTACTCCTACTCCTTCTCCTTCTCCTCGAGTAGGAGTAGTAATATTTTGCCTTAAAAGCATGAGCCATATCTCGCAAAAAGGTACCTAGGAGCTAACTGCTAAGTTCGATGTGTAAGTAAAAAAATCAGCGGTATGTGCATTTTAAAGAAATCCATTGAAAAAGTGGTCGTTTCATACCAAAAAACGCATTTTTAATGACTTTTTAACTTCACCGAATTATGTGATTCTAGTGCATTTCTAATGAGTTTTACAATATAAATTGAGTAGGTACTGATAATTATAATATTATTTTTATAGCGCCCCGGTGTTCGGAAAATCGCCTAACTATAAAAAAAATGTGATTTTATGTTAAGAAATGCATTTTTTCCAAGTATTCTACTTTCAAGCTATCATTTTATATTATCCCGGTTGGTACCTCGAAATTAGGTACCTTCCCAATAAACAAATTGGAATTCATTAATAGATTACGTTTTCGGGTAGGTACTTGCGAACTAACTATCGAATTTCGTCGATAGTTAGTTCGAAAATGATCCATAGAAACGCGGTAAATCGGCTGGAAGAATAACAACATGTCGTTTTTTTTTCCGATTTTTCAAATGTCATAACTTTGACCGAATTTGCTGGGAGGTTTTTCATGAAATGTAATAGAACTGACCAACTATAAACCTTCCGAGATCTGTTTTAGTAAATATTTTGCATTTATTTTTCGACTTCCCTACGCGTATTTAATGGATTTCACTTTTCCAATAGGCGATGGCCGAAATTTAACGAAGAATTTTCAAACCGGTCCAGAGTCAACCGCGATTGTATGTACTTTTGTAGGTAATTTTCAAATATATACTAGTAGTCCATTTTTTTTTCTTTCTCTGGTAACACATAGAGTATAAGTTCTCCGGAAACTCAAAGGAAACTTGAACAGCGCCACCCAGCGAGTACGAATTTTGCGGTTGAAAATAGAACCAACGCAGAACTCGAACGGATTTGAATTTTTCCTTACAGAATTAACGTTAGTTCTGTTTCTCGCCAAAAGATGGAAACCGTAAGCGTTCCTTTTCTTCGATACAAAGTTTTCAGTAGTTTCCGTAGACATGTAAAATTTCAACCGGTCCGAAGTTAGCCGCAACTGTTTTTTTTTACCAAAATGAGTCCTGCCAAAATGAACCTTGCGGTCGTTCGGCCTAGAAGAGCGATACGGTAGTTTTTCGAGAACCACAAAGTCACAAACCGATTTTCGCCAAAATGAACCTTCCGGGTGTTACGAATGAAGGGGGCGCTAAGGGTGATTTTCGCTTGGGGACGGGTCTGAAAATTCGAGCGTAAAGACTATTACTATATATATGTACTAGGTTTTGCCTATTGCAGTTTTGCAATTGGTTGTCAATGGATAGTGACTTGTTACTGTATATATAAATCGTCACAATGTGGATTAACCGCAGTTTGAAAATGGCCCTGAACGCCGAAACACAATAAAAACTAAAAATACTTTCAGAACATAATAATAAGATTATTATATTTGATTACATTGAATTTATATATATATATATATTTAGACTTTAAAAATGCCACTTTTCAAACATATCAGACTACATATATATATGTAGTCTATATGTTTGAAAAGTGGCATTTTTAAAGTCTATGGGGTACCCTCTTAATATATTCCAATATGTAAAATAAAGTTTTTAGTTTTTTTTCATATTTTATTATTTTTGGTCATTGAAATTTTATATTTCAGCATGGTTCTAATTTGTCTGTAAATCCGGATATCCAGATTTGAGTTCCAAGTAATCCGAATTAATGAAACGGTTGGATTTGCAATCCCTAGTTGAACCATTGTAGTGGTTTGTAACTCGACTGATTGGTCATTTGGCTAGCGGTAGGAAGGATGTAGTTGGAAACTACTGGCTACCGATTTACTCCTGTTTCAGAACCCGTTATGTGCAGGAAAATATCTGTAGGTACCTACTACAAATCTAAAGGCATTCTGTCTTTTCACACATAAATTAATTTTGAAGGATCTTTTCATGGAATCGTTTTCGGACCATCATTCTTAATTGGTCTGATCTGACTCGGTCCCATAGAGCCAAAAAATAGTTTAAAAATAGCACTACTCAGCTTCGCCCAAGATTTGATTTGCACAAGGAAACAACAATTCAGCGTCATATTTTGAAGAATTTTCCTTTTCATAAAAAAATGCGTATTGATTGGATTACAATTTGTAACTATATTTTTTGTCCGCCATGATTTAATTAGGTTTTTCAAAGCTCAAGTTCATGATGGAAACATTGTTGTATGCTGAAAATATTTGTATTCATCTAGGAATTCTGAGGAGCAAAGCTTTTCAAAAAAAAAAAATTTTTTAATATTTGAAATATAGTGACAACATCCAGTAAAGCCAGGCGCATACAAGCTCGTTTGTCACGGCAACAGTTTCGTAAATGTTTCAAAATCCATGTAAAATAATTGAAAGTCACCCTAGTGTTACGTTGCGGCGCCCAACTTCATATACTGTAATGATTTTGAAACAGTGACAAAACTGTTGCCGTGACTAAAGTCACACGTGCGCGCTTTCTACACGATGCTTACTTTACATAACAAACGATGCCAAGAAAATAATACGATTTTACTGTGTTTAAGCGTTCTAGTACCTATCCACCAATATTGCACGCAGTTTTCACCCTGTTCCAGCAAATAAACGATCACGAAGGCTACGTATTAAAATAACAAGTTGGGAGAAATTATTAGACTTTAGTTATTTATCGCTTCTTAATTGTCCCACGATTGTCGCAATTTCCGGTACAAAAAGGCGCTTCTTAATTTAGTTATATTTATGTAGGTACGTAGACTGTTTTTGCAGTAAAGAATTTTTTCGTAGACATCGGTCTTGCGATAGCACGAAATTTGTATGGCTATTCTCAAATTTTAAAGTAAAGTTTTTTGTTACAAAATTGGTATATTTGGAGGAAAAAAAATGTTTCAGAAAGGAAATGAAGGTATTCGTTTAAAACACTGTCGGTATACTATCAGAATACGATGTAAAGTAAGATCTGGAGTTCTCTCTTTCTAAAACACATGTCTGACCTTAAGAGAAAGGGAGATAGAAGAGGTATTGTGAGGACCGTCATTTGGTTCCTGATACGGAACGACTAGAATTAAAGGGTTAAAAGAGTTGTAAGGCTACTTGATGTTGGTACATAAAATAATTAGTGTGTTTTTGTTACACAATTAAACGGTTTTTTGTATCTATCTAGATTGGTAGATACTCTAAGTATCACCCTGGTGAAAGACCACTGTCCACTATCGAAATATTGCTTGAGATGGCATAATCCTTGCTCGGTGAATGGATCTGAGCATCTTTATTTGGCTTTACAACATACTCCAAATTAGAATGCCATCGGCCCACTGGTTTCGGGTAGTTTTGACTCAAAAACAAGACAAATAAAAACAAGCTTGTTTTGTAATAAATTGAATAGAAAATATTTTGCTTAAACCACTATGTAATATATAAACAAAAACATGTTTCGGAAGCAAAGCTTCCCTCATCCAGTGGCGTGCAGTACAGAAATGCTGAAAAGCTGTGCACACCATAAGAATAAGAAAAAAAATACAGAAAAAAATCAAAGGCGAAACTCGAATTAAAATGTGTTTTCCCAAGAATTTAATGAGGAATATCTACGCTTATTTTTCATTCTGTTGTCCATAAAAACATTTCATAGAACAGTCATTTTTAAATGAAAAATTACACATAGCCTACCTTAGGTAATAGAGCAATGCACGCCACTTTAAACAAAATATTTTCTTAATTGATAAAAGTTTTTAAGACAAGATTTTTGTGCATAGCGGAAAGGGTAACATTTATTTTTATAAACAATAATTATTAGCCTGAAACACTCATCCAAATTGAAAAAACCTTCCGAGAAAAGCCGACGTAGCTCAACGGTAGAGCATCTGACCGGCAATCAGAAGGGTGCAGGTTTGAGTCCTGTCGGCGACATTTATCTTTTCTCGGAAGGTTTTTTCAATTTGGATGAGTGTTTCAGGCTAATAATTATTGTTTATAAAAATATTTTCTATTCAATTTATTTAAAATGACACTACAAAGTGATTTTATATTGATTGAAGAAGCTTGTTTTGTGCTATTTACGAAGAGATTTATTTTTGAGATTGGTAAAATATTAATGCAAGTGCAGTAATCACTTATATTATTAGCACAGTTTTTGAAAAAATTGAACGAAATCATTTTTTTTAAAAGTCTTATTTTAAGACAATTTTTTTATTATTTTGATTTAAAATGAAAATATTTGAGTGTTTGATGACGAAGTACTATTTGAATATTTAATATTTGGGACTATAAGAAAATTTTATACCAAAGCAATACAGCTACAAACGATTTACCTCAGATTTATTAAAGCGTATAGAGGGCAGTAACTACCCATCCATAAGGAGTATGAAAAGTATGGGCCTTAATGAGTTTTACCTTTGAAGCGGCGATATATTGACGTATAATCTACGTCGTAGATAGAATATTATGTCACCAGTAGCCACCCCCGAGACCCCTCTTGATAATTATAGGAAAATAAGGAACTGAAATCGTTGTGAATGGAAAACATTTATAGCGAATTTCACAGCTTGAGTTAAGTGTAAAGAGTTGTCTCCAAGCGTCAAAGAGATGAAGCATTAATAGAAATAACCGTTGGTGAAACATTTTGAGAAGAAGGGTTTTTAAGACGGAGAACTTACTAAAAGGCATTGGAATTCGAAGGAAATCAAACAATCCTTGCTCTGGTGGTGATAAGGCTGAAATTGCTACTTGACGTCGACCACTTGTTTTGAATTATGGACTTATGTGAAGCCTGGATACAAAAATTGGAATATTTTCAAATCATTATCTAAAGAGCCTCATTTGCCACATTTCAAAATGAAACTATATCCGAAAAAATGATTCATAGAGTAAGAGATTTGATACTTCAAAGCAATTTCACAGCCCTGATAAATCATTGCTTTCCAGGCCAATGAAAATAATTTCAAACATGGTTTTAAAGATCGCCAGTCAATGCATCCCGCAGTGCCTTAGCAATAATTGATGGCAACTGTGTTTCGGAAATAAAAAAAAAGGTTTTGTTTTACAACAAAATATATAATGATTTTGAAATATGTATCAGAAAAATGCAATACCTTTAAAACCCGACACCCCGAATCCCTGAATATAGAGTAGATTGGTATTTGTCATAAAGATTGTACAAAGCGAAAAAAATTCATTTAAAAATCAATAATTTGTTCTTCCTAAAGTTTATTATCCTATTTAGTTAAAGTTCCTTTCCGAACGTTTGGGTCGCTTCAGGAGTTTTTCTCCGAATACCTTTCATAACAAATAATTTTAAAAAATTGCCAGAGAGATGGGTATTTATCATTATTATTTAGAAAAAAAGTGTATGGCTTGACACTGTAATTGGCTTTGCTAGTGTATTGTGAAAACCAAAAATCTGTGGATTTCGAATAGAGTTTGTCGTTTTTTGCCCCGCGAACAGTGAAATATTTCTTGATTCTTCTAAAGATTCTTTGGCCCGAACACTTGTCATCTACCAATTTATTTTATTTATATTGAAATATAATACTGAACATTGAACACACATCATTATCCTATGCGGATTTTGCTAATCGCTGCCGTCACTGAAGAGATAAAACGATTAAAGTGTGTTGTGCGGATGTCCGTGTCCCCGAAGTAAGCTCTAGTATTCCTTACTTCTACTGAAATTGCTCGAATAATTCTAATATCTAATTAAATGAAACAATAACCCTTTTATTTAATACGCCCACCGGTTTCAAAAAAAAAAATACGGTAATTTTATAATTACAATTATTAATGAATAATAACGGTTATTATTAAATTTCAAAAACTTACAAACTGAAATGGAGTTCTACAAATTAAAGTTGAACAATAAATACTCTGATTTCACGTGACTCACACCTACATCTGGGGTCCATTGGTGCTGCCTACGAATATAACGAAGGAATCGGATCGTTCTGAAACCCTGACCGGGCGAAAAATGAAATGACCGAAGTAATCAGTTTTTGTAATTTTAAATCGGCATTATTCGGTGGTTCGGCGGAAGCATACGCGGTTCGGTTAGAAGTGTTCAGAAGTTGGTCATTGCAGAAAGAATGAAACACTTTATTAAACAAATATATATTTAAAAGCGAAGATGTTAATATTCTGGAAAAAGGTTAAGTCAGTGGTAAGTTGTTTAAAAGTTCAACAACTCTCAATGTTTACAGAAGTTTTGCATTAAGTTTAACTGAAACACATAATAATTGTCTATAATAAAAATAATAGTTTAATTATTTAAGAAGATAATAGGTAAACAATTGCATAAATTTGTTTTGAACCATTTCAATTTAATATGTCTCGACCGGTTTCAGAAGTACTCTTCCCTGGTCAGGAATATGAAAAATGATAGACATACATGAATATTTAGACGTTGGAGTGGGAGCCGACTAAAAGGGAAGGGGTAATTAGGGGGTTTATTCGGAAGAACAAAACGATTCACCGGAATAATATTTAAAAGCGGACTATACGATAAATTTACTTGATTATTCAATACACTAGAATTAATATTGATATTAGAGATTATCTAATTTCCAGTGCTTCTGAATTATCTAATTTTCTTTATCGTTACTGTAAAGAATTTGAACTCCTATATATTTATTAAAAATATAGTCGGTAACTTCAGTATGATTATTAAATATATGGTTAAAGTTTTTTAAATAAAAACACTTTTTTGATTTCGCCAATCATCTCATTTCAACCGATCACATTATTAATAAATATACAGAATCAGTTAGACAGCACAAAAAACTTTTTAATCAGATGTTTTCGTTTCTTTGTTCAACTTTTTATTTTTGTAAGTCAGGAAAGCACAGCTTTTCAGCTTCTATAGACTGCACGCCACTGCATAGAAGTGCCCTTGAGGTGATTTTTCACAAAAACGGCGGTATAAAAATCATCCGATTATTATTATTATTAAGTAAGAACATACATAAGAATAAAAAAGAGAGTAAAATACGGGAAAATAATAATAATGATATTAATAATATTAACAAAAAAAAACAATAATAACGAAAATAATAATAATATGCTCAAGATTTAATTTTAAAAATAATGTACAAGAAATGTTTTTTTTTTTATATTCATCACAATCAGTAAAATTATGACAGGAAAGCATAATACAGGCTCTCTGTAATTTTTTGAACAAGATTGATACTACCATAAGGTCACAACAAGTGCGCAATACTAGAATGGGTTCTTCTTTAATGTATCAGCCGGCAAATAACAGAACATCATTTGGATAAAGGAGTTTTTCTTGTAAAGCTCCTTTTTTATATAATAGGCTCAGTGACAACATTAAAACTATAGATACACTAAATTATTTAAAAAAAATGGTCAAAAAGTCTATGTTAGCTGAGAGTGGTGATTTTGCTTTATCCATGTTATCCCTTATGTTGTAATCAATATTGAAACTTATGTATGCTCGATATTATCATTATTATTTACTTATTATTACTTACTTACTATTACTTACTTATTACTATTTACTTCTTATTACTTACTTGTTACTACTTACTTATTGCTTATATATTTTTTTTATCTACATATTATTTACTTATTACTATTTACATAATTTTATTTAAATATTATTATTAACCTATTTTTATTTTTATTATAATGTACTTATTACTATTTGTATAATTTTATTTACTTATAATTACTTACTTATTTTTATTATGTACTTAATACTATTTGCTTAATATTATATGTGTATTATTATATACTTATTACTATTTAGTCATTATTATTAATATTATTTATTTACTATTACTTACTTATTTTTATTCGTGTATTATAATTTACTTATTACTATTCACTGATTATTGTTAAATTGTAAAGCCGCTCATACCAACACAGGATAGTCTCGGTGAGATGAGTGGCTAATGATTTTGTTTTAATATTTAAATGTAAGAATAAATAAAATAATAAATAAAAAAATAACAATAATAAATAATAATAATGAAAATAATATTAATAATAATAATAACATTAATAATAATAATAATATGAAAAATAATATCAATAATAAGAACTGACTTGGTGACAGTAACTTCATGAAACAGATATTTTGTATGCCTATGTTTGTTACTATTTGCAGGTTACATTTACATCATGAGCAATGGAACATTGGTAAATCCATTTAACTGCAAAATTTCAGACAATAGTGCTATGCTGTTCTTTCGAAAATACATGTCGACTGTAAATAGATAAAACCCTTTAGGCCACAAAAAAAAAATTAACCGTTCGTAAAACTATGATGAAAACCATGAAACTATGGAATGATGTAAAATATAGCATTTCTACTTTTGACATTATGAGCTGTGAATTTTGACTCATTTACCGACATGAAAAAAATGGTTTACTGCGATACAGTTTTTAGTATGAAAAATACCATTTTCAACTGAAATACTATAAATAAATTAATTAATCACTTTATTAATATATACAAATCAACATGTTACGAAAGCGAAGTTTTCCTCATCAGGAATATACAGAATACTGAAATGATATTCTGTATATTCCTGATGAGGAAAGCTTTGTTTTTAAAACATATTAATATGTCTATATTAATAATGTGGTGATTGCAAAGTAATTTTTAATTCATTTGCTAATGATGATGCCACAGAGTAAATTCCAATCTTTTGAGGAAATTATAAAATACTATACCATATTGTCAATTGAAAATTATCCTATCGGACACAACTTAATGGTAATATTCCCAAAAATTTTGTCTTGAAGGGACCTATTTTCCGTCGATAAATGGACCTATTTACAGTCGATGTATGAAAAAAAAAATAATATGTTGGGATATATAGGAAACAGCAATTCGAAATTAGAACCTGCATTAAGTATACCGTTTGGAAAAACCTTCACATGGTCGTCCTTGTCGAATGCATTTCAAACATTTTTTACTGCGGAATTATTAAAAAAAACCGGGAGATTTTAACTTCTTGGTGAATTCGCTTCAAGGTTGTTCCGCGGCTTTTCCGTATACCGAATGAATTTATGATTATGTGTGGAGAGGCGGCGGCAGTGCGCTTTGGTTGGCTATTGCGGGTGGGGGCTGGTTTTTAATGGGACTTAATGTAGTGGCTTCTTACTGATGACTTTTAAAAATATTTTTTCCCAACCGTCTGGAGCCAGTGAGACTATGGCATCCCCAATCAGGGAATGTTGTGAGGCTGAAGGTATTGGGGAGGGGAAGGAGAAGAGGAGGAGGAAGGTGGGGAAATATCGGGCTATTCAGATCTAGTCACCAAACACGGCTAAAAGCCATTTCAAGCAACGTTTCAATTCTGAATGGTGGTCTTTCACCAGGGCGATACCGAGAGTCTCTTCCACTCACTTCCACTGGAACGTGCGCAAATATACTATATATTATTTTTAAATTATTTAATTGTGAAACAACACAAACTAATTAAATAAAATTTACTTGCGCACGCCGGGATTTGAACCCGCGACCATCGGATTCGTAGTCGAGCGCCTTACCCCTCGACCATGGAGGCCGTCGATGAATACGTCATTATCAGGGGCTGCAACTTAAATGAAATCAATACCAATTGTTACATTAATACAAGGACTATACACAACACCAAATAGATTTAAATAAACAAAACAAAAAATTGACTGTCCAACCAGGAAGATTTTCCAGTTCTAGGACAGTTGAGGGTTCCCACCACTATCTCGTACCGATTTAAGGACCAGGAGTCCCTCCATCGTGTTCTCATGTCAAGACGCTGCTTTTTTAAGTATAAAAAAAACGAAGGTACTATTAAATGAACTGTCCCTAGCATAGATTTATACATACCAAAACATTTACGTGGTCTCCTCATCCAAAGCAGTTAGTTCCTGTTAGCTTGTGGAGGAACTACATTTATAAACAGTAACATATATTAGAAGAGGACAATAGAATGGAAAAAAATCACTCACATTCTCATGGCAACGAACAGAATACACAGCTCGCTTGTAGGACAGTCAAAATTTCAATTTTTGCATTTATGGACGCTATAGCGCTGCGTTTTGCCATACGTGGAGGTTATCGATATCTGCGTGTTCGAGACTGAGGTAATAAAACTTTATGATTTATATTGCGACCCAGAAAAACATAGAGGAAACATTTTTTTTTATGTACAAGTGTCCTGCAAATTTTTTTTACAAAAAATATAACTTTTGACAACATTGTGATAAATTTGCCATCTAATGTGGTAATAAAATAAAGTAGTCGATACTCTCAGTATTACCCTGGTGAAATATCCCATTTCAGAACCGAAACGTTACATGCAATGACTTTTGCCGTGTACAAGATACGAATTACTAAAAATTCCTCACCTTCTTCTTCCCGTCTCCTTACTCCCCTCACTCACTTCAGCCTCACAATACACTCCCTTTGTGGACGCTATAGTTGCAGTGGCCTTCGGGCAGTTGGAACTATTGCTAGGTACTCACATTTAAAAAAAGTGAAATAATTCATCTCTGTGGTAAAAAAAGTCTCAGAAAAATTGTGTGATTTAAAATTCTCACGCTTAAGGGGGGTGTGTTAGTTTGTGGTATTGAAGTATATTAATTAGCCACGTAAAGTCCTCCTACTTAATAAGGCAACGTTTCTAACAGCGTTGCCGTATTCACCACATCTAACCAGATGATGGATACTGCAAGGCTGTCCGAAACGTTGACTAAAGAAGGGGGTAACGCGAGTCAGCTCAACACCACAAACAACAACAAAAACTCATTATGCAATCTTTATTTAAAGCGTTAAAATACACAGAAGAGATAAACCGATAGAAGTGTGCCGTGGGCGCGTCCGTGTTCCAGAAGTGAGCTCAATTTTTCCACACTTCTGGTGAAAGTGAAAGTGATCGAACATTTTCATATGCGGAAGTGCTTTCTTAAATAGGAAATCTATTTGATTGGCCTGTCCTGGACCTCAAAATTGCAAAAACTATCAAATCAGAATAGATCACACTTCTAAGGATTATCTGTTCAGCGGTAAAAAAAACTGTTAGCGAAATTTTACAATTGAAAGATCTGTGAGCGAAGTGTTTTGCAAAATTATTTAAAGTTGTTGAATATTTGCGAATGTTTGATTTTGTTGCTTTTGCGGTATACAGGGTTGTTTGCACATTTGATAATATAATGTGAAATTAAATAATAATTTCCGGCAACTTTTTCTTTTAGGACGACATTTAATGTTTCTGGGAGAGGATTGAAATCTCTAGACTGACAACATATTGAGCAGTATGGCGATAAAAAAGGTGAGATGATTTACCCGTATTTTATTGAAATGGACTGTATTTTGGTAGAGCGCGTTATTCCACTAAAGCAAAGGTGCGAAAACACTTAGTTTCGCGTTGATTTCATGAAATTAATAATTATGACACATGATTTTTCAGAAGTAATGTTCCAAATATTAAAACATTTTTAAAGTAGGATACCTGCCAAAAAAAATTGCACATTTACGGAATAACGACTTCGACCGAAACCCGGTCGATATTTTAAGTACCTGTGTGTAATAATATTTACCGATATTCAACCACATATTATTTTTTATTAATTGTTTTTGTGTTTAATTAATAGAAATCAAATTTAATAATGTTATTACAGTTTGAAAATGGATTTAAACGCCGAAACAGCTGTCACAATAATAACAACTAAAAATACTCGCAAAACTTAATAATAACATTATTAAATTTGATTTACATAAAATTTAAAAAATTAAATATATACTTTTTTAATTATTTTTTTTTCATTTTATTGAAGTTTATAAACCATATTGTAATATTTAATCATTGAAGAAGACATATTAACAAATCTGAAATGAAATATGAAATAAAAAGGTATCAGTCGCACGTGGGAATCGAACCCAAGACCCCTGTCTTACCGGGACAACGCTCTAACCACTGAGCTAGTGATTTTGTCCACTTTTTTTAGATGGAGGTATCTCCGTATTTTTTTTACATTCATTTTTTTTCAATATGTTATGTTAAGTAGTTTAGTTTATTACATCGGGGTAATTAAAACCTCACTAAAAACTATGTAAAGTAATTTTTTTTGTACTGTAAACTTGTATTAGATTTAATCATTTTTTTTAATACATATTTATTATTATTCCAAAACTCTATAGCTTTGTTTCGGTTTTTTTTATTATTTTTATGTAAAATTTATTTAAAATAAAACAAATTTAATAATGCTCTTATTAGATGTTTCAGCGTTCAAAGCCATTTTCAAGTCCTTTTTTTTTCAAAGTATAATTTGTATGTACATATAAATGTAGTTAATTATGTTAGAATCTTATTTAAAAAATTAAATAATTAATGCAGTTCCAAGAATTAAACACAATAGCAATTAATAATTAATATATTGATCTCACCCGTTGCAGTAATTTTAATATATGTACATTTATACATTTGTAACATTTAAACAATTTAATTCATTTTTTTAATCTTTTTATTTTATTGGTATCTGACTATATGTATATGACTTTAGTAATAAATACAATACATCGTAAGTATACGGCATATTATATAAAGCCTATATAAGTTGAATGCAAATAATGTAAGGATAAAGTCACAGTGTTCACAGTACTCCGCGCTAGGGTTTTCTGTTCTGAGGCGGCCTGCACTTTTTTTTGGACTTAATATCTAGTTGTCTAAAATTGTCTTTTTAACGTTATAGCTCAGTTCCCTCAGCCATGTTTTGACTGTAGTTTTAAATATATTCATTTCTGCATTTATACTGAGTAAACCAGTCTGAGGATACCCGTGAAGGTGAAACAGGATTGACTTTAATAAAAAAGTTATAATGTTTTAAGATCACAATAATATTATGTGACGACACGTTAAGTAATCAGGGGATCTTAATAGCAAACTAATTTTTAATAATTTTTCACAGATGCTGTCTGTGGCGAGAAGACTCATCTTCGTGGGCATTATTTTACGATTTGTTATTTGTGAAAATAACCCCCTGTGCCGATCCTGCGAAATTCAGGAAATCAGTGCCATCAGATCCGACACGGTAAGTCCATTTTTGTTTAACACACACCTAACACACAATGTCGCTAGTCCGGAAGAAAAACGGTACAAATCGAAATGTCACATTTTTAAGGAGAGAGGTTTCGCAATTTCTGAAATGTTGGAAATATTGCAAAAAATATTCATTAACAAATCGTTTTTGGCCGAACGCAATAAAATCAAATATGTCGCGTTTTAAACATAGCACTCCAGCACAATTAAAAGTCAGGAACCGCAACCACCTTCAAGGAAAAATTCAGCAGGTGTGGGTATCGCAACCAGAGTTGATCCGAATATAGTTCTCATACAGATGCATTGCTTGCATAAATCATGTTTGAAATATGTCATTTGACTTCAAAGTAAAATCTATCGGTATTGGAAAAATGTTCCCTTTTAGATATTTTTTTTGTGAGAAACAAGGAGGTCTAAATACAAATATACATACAAAGGAAGTTTAACAAAAGGTACGCCTACAAAGTTTCTTGTGCTATCAGTGGTTAAATACAGATGATTTATTTGTGAAGCTAACAAGATAAAGAAAAACAAAATAAGAATTACGGGGGAGAGGAAGAGGAAGATAGGATCGAGACATTGTACTCGATACATTTTATACTCGTGCATCAATTTATGGTCATACGCATTACTTCGGTTTGATATTTTGAAAGGGTATTGTGAAGAATATAGATACTGTGAAATTATGCGTACAAATAATAAGAACACGCTGGAAAACTTTCCGAATATAATATTTTTGCATTACACTCGTTGTATCTTTCGCTCTAAAAAAACAATAGTTCGACGGCCTCCATGGTCGAGGGGTAAGGCTCTCGACTACGAATCCGAAGGTCGCGGGTTCAAATCCCGGCGTGCGCAAGTAAATTTTATTTAATTAATTTGTGTTGTTTCGCAATTAATTAAATAAAAATAATATATAGTATATTTGCGCACGTTCCAGAGTGGAAGATACTCTCAGTATCGCCCTGGTGAAAGACCACCATTCAGAATTGAAACGTTGCTTGAAATGGCTTTTAGCCGTGTTTGGTGACCAGATCTGAATAGCCAGGTTTTCCCGACCTTCCTCTTCCCCTTATCCTTCCCATCCCCAATACCTTCAGCCTCACAACATTCCCCAAATGGGAATGCCATAGTCTCACTGGCTCCAGACGGTTGGGAGTAGTTGAGACTCTTGTGCGGTATTCATATAAAAAAAAAAAAAAGTCAGGTGTAAACACGACAAACTGTTGTTCGTCTTTTACGTCTGGGAAGGAGATGTCGGAAGTGAATACATATTTGCATCAATAGTCACAATTAAAGATTTTCAACAAAGTTGTTTGTTGAAAATGCGAACAGTGTACACATGGAATCACCCATCTGGCGTGTTCTTTCTTTCCATGCACTTATGTCGAAGGAATCAATAATTACGCACAATATAACATATATTGGATGAATTTTTTTTTGCGTCCATTATTCGCAAATAAAAGTACCTAAATACTTTGCTGGATTCTTTTTTGGAATGTAATACAATAACATAACGAATGAGATGTTGGCCCCACAAGACCCCCTTTCATGGCCGTGCATTCGACCCTTCACGAGGGTCGGAAAAAAACGCCCTTAAAATTTATGAGATCGTTCATAAATCCTAGGAGTGATGCGGCCAAGAGTTTTTAATTAAAATAATGGCAAGGTCGCGGCGCTCGGCTTCAAAGGCCGCCAGGGAAAATGGAATTACTTATGTTTATTAATAAACCCACGTCATTTTGTGACGGTGCTTATTACTGTAAAACTCGTGTGACCATACTAGCGTCTCTCTTAAATTCGTTACCTTAAACTTAATGACCTCCATGGTGGAGTGGTTATAATCCTAAAATGTGTATCCCGAATCGGGGGTTCGAATCCTGACCCGCAATTAGCAGAAGTAAATATAATTTATTTGAAATTTGTTATTTAAAAAATAATTCGTATTATAAAATTATACCAATTATATTGTAATATCTTATTATCGACTGTTTCACATAAGTACAGTACATTATCGGCAAGACAGTAAAGTAGCGATATCTCAGAACCTCTCAAGGTAAAACAGACAGATTATTCCCATTCATTAGTAGGAGCTTAGCTTACTGGTTCTCCAGATCCGAGATTACCGAGATTCCGCGTATCCTGCAATTTATTAAAAAAGTTTTCAAAGTTTTGTTTATTTATTACTGTAATCATAGTATTATTTGTAAAGAGATAAAAACACAACAATACACAGCCTGACATTTAAAAGTAGGCAAAAATTGAGGGCGCTGCGACAGTCCAAAATACTTTAAATGACAACACCAAGATGGGTCATGGGAAAATTAAAGTAAGTTTAAAAAAGTATAATGGTCCAAATGCATATTTTTGACTTTAACTAAACGGTCTTCAAAAATTAGTGGTACTTTCCGAAAGAGATGATTCTGTATCATATTCTAAGACAAGTTTTTATTGAAATTTTTTTAGCATTAGTCGCGTTTGGTGAAGAGATCTGAATAGCCAGGTTTTTCCCAATCTTCCTCTTACCCATCTTCTTTCAGTTAATTGATGATTAAGTTTCAGTATTATCTCTCGTATAATATTTATGCCCGTTCTAGAGTGGTAGACACTCTCGTTATCGCCCTGGTGATGTATCTATTAAATGGTTTTAGCCGTGTTTGGTGACCTGACCTATCCCTGATAGTCAGGAATTTCCGCACTTTTCAATTTTCCATCTCTTTCCCCTCCCCATTCCCTCTAGTCTACAACATATCCCAAATGAGGATGCCATAATCTCACTGACGGCAAGTAGTTGGGACCCCTGTGCGGTATTCACGGGATGGTTCATATCAGTGCGGTCGCTTCCAGACAAATTTCCATCGATATTCTCCAAGTTCACTCACTCCTTCCCTAAAAAGACACAGCATCCTCAAAGTTGTCACAATAAGGAACTGTATTGAAAAATATTATGGCCTAAAAAAAAATTATATGCATGTAGATCAGCGAACGCTGATCCTGCATAATGTATACGTTTTATTACATATAATTAATTATACGTAAAATTTATAAATCGTTATTTAAAAGTGAATAAAAACCATCTCATAAAAACGCCTTGTTTTTTTGGTACCATTGCATTCTCGACATCCGACGTCACGGGTCTCGTCCGCGCGTATTCTGGTGTTTTATTTTTATGGGATTTATTTGTCGATTTTATTTTGTATTTTTAATGCGCTTTGTTTTTTTTTTATTTTCGTGAAAAGTTAAATTAATTTGGGTGACTTTAAGTTTTGTTCAATTTAAATATACTATTATTAATTACTTAAATATGATGCATTCACAGGCAACTCGAAAACCAACTATTACCGAAATAAAAATATTGTCGTTATTCTTTGAGTTAAAGTTTTTTAAAAGGTACATAATTTTATTACTTATGTTTAGTTATGGTTTACCATGAATATAATTTATATTTATATATGATAAAGTTCATTTTTTTATATAACCTTAAATACCAGGATATTTAAAAAGACGGAAAAAATTATTGAAAGTGCGGCTAGGTTGTATTTATTTATTTTGGTCCACTCCAAAAACGATAGCGACGAGATGCTTTTATTTCACAAGGTGTCGTTCGATTAAAACTAGTTCCAGGGTGGAAGATACTCTCAGTATCGCCCTAGTGAAAGACCACAATGCAGAATTGAAACATTGCTTGAAATGGCTTTTAGCAGTGTTTAGTGTCCAGATCTGAATAGCTGGTATTTCTCCACCTTCCTCTTACCCTTCTCCGCCCCCTCCCCAATACCTTCAGTTTCACAACATTCGCTAATTGGGGATACCATAGTCTCACTGGCTCCAGACGGTTGAGAGCAGTTGGGAGTCTTATGCGGTATTTCACATTAAAAAAAGTTTTTAGAATTAAAAAAGTCTCAAATTTTTTACTCCAAAATCGAGTAAGCGAATCTAATGGTAAATTCGACGGTCCAGTGACGTCACATTCAATAATCCATAGATTTCGTGTATTTTAGAGGGAATTTAAAAGAGAAAATGTTATCCATGAAAAAGAACTTCAACAAAAACACCCGTATTTAAGTTAGAACGTCAATATTGAAAATATACTAAGGTTTCCTATTAATTTTCATAGTAATAAATTATGTAAAAAAACTATAATAACAGCACTCCGTACGTCTTTAGCGATAGTCTTTGGACAGGGCTTGCACACATCTTTATGTATAAAAATCAATGTAAGTTTGTAAGTTTGTTTGTCCTCGATGTTCTCGAAAATCGCTGTACCGGTTTCGCTGAAAATAGCACAGTTTGTTTTTATTAGTGTCGGGAAGGTTTAAAAAGCAGTTCGAATGAAATCCAATATGTAAAACTGTTGTTATAACGTTATTAGTACGAAAAACATTGAACCCGCCATGTTTTATTTAGGTAAGCCCATGGATATAACACTCTGGTTAGCCACAGATTGCACATTCAAAAGAAGAAAGTTTTTTTGGGTAGAGTATTTTCAAAATGTAAAACACAAATAGGTACCTACATAAGAATTAGATATATTTTGAAAAAATAAACGTTTGGAATGAATAAAAATTTCAAATAGTTTCTTTGTTTAGAGATAGTCATATCAGTAATAGAACCCTAATGACAAGCAAGAATTCACAAATTCATAACAATATTAAAAAAAAATCCCGAGCAAAGCCGGGTACACATCAGGCTAGTATTAAATAAAAATCTTAGTTGGGCAATATGTACGCAGCACGAACGAGTCGATCAAGCGTCAGACGCGTGAGAAAAAAAAGCCGTGGTTTAGTGTAGTTAGGCGTAAAGGAGGAGCATGCACAGTTCATCAAGAAAGTGTAGATATTTGATGAAACGGAACAAAAAAATATTACCGTGGCAACACCGATAGTAGAACGAATTATAGTAGGTTCAAATGTGAGGTTATGATTGACCAAAATTTTCATATTGGACAGGAAAAATGACATGACATAACGTTTTTAAATTTTTTTTTTTACTTTGTTAAATGCATAATAATAATAATAATGATCGGATGATTTTTATAGCGCCGTTTTTGTGAAAAATCACCTCAAGGGCGCTGTAAAAATATTACTTCCTATTCTTATATTATTCTTATATTACATCTATTCTATGAAGTTTTTTTTTTACATTTATTTTCTCTTTTTGGAGAGGCTATCATTGCACATTATTTATAGACCATATAAAGAGATGCAATTAAATTATAAAAACTAAATACGGCTTGGTCTAAGTTTTCATACATGTTAAATTGAAAAAAAAAGAAGCTAACTGTATTTATTCCTTACGATATATTGCAAGACGCTAATACAAATAATAGAGTGATTGTTTCCATTATATTCAAGAACGTATTTAAGCTAAGACAATGAAATATTATCCACATATTTTTAGGATAAATAACAGAATACTCTTAAAATGGGGGAGCGGCCGGGGAGGACGTGGGCCGGGGGGACTGATACATAGGGCCCTCAAATCTTCTTTGTCTTATTGACGCCCCTGGGCAGCGTGACGGGACTGTTGGTGTTGGTCTGCACGTACGCCAAACCATAAGTTACCTATACCGGGGTGGGAAAGTGGCGGGTTACCTCAATTGCACGTACGCCAGGTGGCGCTTATCGGCCGCTTTCAGGATCTGGAAGGAGCACTTCAGCGTGTCGTTCACGTGTCGCATAGTCTGCTCCATAGGTTTGCCCAGTACTAACTGAAAGGCTCGGCCATCTGACTGTCCTTTCCTAAGTCAAGCCCATTGTTCGATCCCTTCTTAAAACCGATGGGCAAGTCGGATATGTGGAGGCAAATTTACAGATAATTTTATGTTAATTTTGATTTAACGTCTAACAAAAAATATGACGTCTAATAAAACTAACAAATTCGAAGAATAAAATTCTTTAGGAAATGATACAAATGCAATCAACTCCTTTCAAAAAGTAACATTAATTTCTGAACACCGTTTGGTGATGATGTGAAAACTATTCATTTGGTCCATAGCCCTTAGTCACATTCCTTTTCTTTGAACCAACTCAGTCTTGCCATTAAAACATTTAAACGTTTATAGCGCCCTCCATTTTTGTCTATATTTTCTTGACGGACTGTACCGAGGGCGGTAGACATTGAATACCAGTAAAGTAAGTTTACGGAAGAGGAAGCGACGCTCGCGTTTTTATGATATTCATCAGTAGATAGTCCTGATGCCGCACCGCCGGGGAGCGCTGGGAGGTACAGGAGCATTCACACTTAAACGGTTAACACGTTAGGAAAACGACAGTTTTTGTGAACTTGAAGATGGGATCAGGGCCGCTTCATAGCATAGACCCGCCTATCTGCGAAAATGTAACATTCGGAGTTATAAACGGTGGCGGCTCGTTGTTTATCTTAGTGGGAGTTCAATAGAGTATTAATAAAGGGAAGAAAAAAATTCCTCCCGGTTGGATAAAAAATTACCCAGAACGTCACTGAAACTAGAAAATATTGCCTCTGAGTAGTGTAATGCACGATCTTTCCATACCAAAAAATGTTCTATACTTATGAGAAAAATCTGTGTTGGTGTTTTCCATATTGAATGAATTTTATTACAACCTAGCAACGAGATAAAATTCGGCGATTCATTAAAACGTATGAACATATGTTAAGGAACGCAAAGGAACATATGTTATAAAAAAAAAAAAAAAACGAAATTTACGATTTACGTAAAAAATGCTAGTTTTTTTTAAATATACTTGCCAATGCCAGAAACTTGTAGAAATGCGGCAACATCTATAGTTATTAACTTATTTTTTTAGCAACTTAAAACACAATAATTACAAAAAAAATCTGTTGATCCTTGCAAAACACTATTCAGTACAAATTTGAGAATATCGAATATCATAGTCGCTGCGCACCCGGGTAGTTAGTAGATTCTCAAGGTTTGGGAGTCTACCACTATAGTGTCACTAGTATTCTTTGTACGAATTATTTATTAAGACAGAAGGTCACAAATCTTTTCATTTTTTCGTGGGATTTCAGTGTACAGTCGCTCTTTAGGGAAAACCACCACGCTTTATAAATAGTTAACAAACATGTTTTTTTATGTGTTACTTTCGTTTACACTTAAAAGTGTAATGTATATTATACGTAACGCGGCTAAATTCTATCTTGTGAAAGAAGTAGGCGAAAGAAAAACGATAGCATGTTAGTAAAACATCAGTTTTTTTATAAGCTTGAAGGTGGGAATAGTATAGCTTCGTAGGATACAGCCGCTTATTTGTGAAAAAAAGATCTATGTTATAAAAATAGTTTGCTATCATGTTTGTGCTACAATTATTCAACAGTTTAATTTATATTACACCTAATACGGGTCAATGCCTTAATGCGAAATGAGCAGGTCAGGTTATAGGATCATTAACACTTAAACCAGCTTTAGGTACACGTCTTACCTATTAGATTCCGGTTCAGCGTTGGTATAGTTAAACTGCCGTGTAATGCCGGTTTCATATCAAGTGTTTCACTCTTCTGACTATGTTTTATGTACTGCTTAATTATTATAATAATGTTCCATTTCAATATTAGTCACAATTACTTCCGATGGACAGGTCTTGTAGATCTTAAATTTCCTTAATAATGCCGTTCCACCTCAGAATATTTGTTGCTTTTTTAAACATTTAACCCACTAGTAAGGCCCTGGAGTAGATCATAAAATTCTATCGGTGTATCTCAATGACAAACAAGCCTCAATTTTAAGAAAATAGACTTTTGTTAAATTCCGATAGATAGTGTCTCAATATGTATCTATTTAAAAATGGTTGATGAAGTATGTTAATTTTAATCCGTAATAAAGAACTTGTAAATGCTCATCACGAAAGAAAATTATTTCAATCCCGAAACAATATGTCAATGTTCTACAGGATCTTAACTTTCAATATTTGTGACCTGAACGTTGTTTGTGATGTATGAGTATAATTATTATGGCAAATAAGGAAAACTAATATCAATACGATTAATAGAAGTCGTACAAAGATTGTGTTGAAATAATATTAACCATTTAAAAAAAAAAAAAACTAGTTGTTACGTAACAATTGGAAGATCCTAGAATAGTTCTAGTTTCTTGTTGAATATAGCCTGGCATCCAATTACACAACAGCCCGCCACACGGCAGCTAATAACAGAACGTCCCTCCAAAGGTCACAATAATCAACCAATGAGGGCAACTAGCCATGATGTATAGAAACTGTATTATTTTTTTCCGATTCAAAATAGATATATATATATATATATATATAAAGATTGTATAAAATTTCCTTTGTTTCGCTGGTCAATGTTATACAATGACCTGATTTTAATTTTGACTCCAGGTAGAAATTTAACTACGTTGACTTTAACTTTTTATTAAATTACAGCGACAATATTCGAAGATTAAGACACACCTACTATTCAAATATTATCGTTCCAAACTAGTTCGACGCTTGCTCGCGATACCATCGGTGTGCACATTAAACGTGGCTCTTTAAATTGATTTACCTATACCTTGTGGTTCAGATGTGAAACTTCCACTTGCAGAAAAAAATGTTGCAGTAATGGAAATAATGAAATATAATTTATTTTTTTGACAAATACTATAAATAACATTTTTAGCAAAGGTTAGCATTTGGGGATAATATTTTAATGGGAATTAACAAACGCTTAGAGCAAAACAGGTTTAACAATAACTGAAAAAAAAAATATTACAAAAAAGCTAGCATTCGCAAATAACATTTTACACTTTCAGAAAAAAATTGAGCAGTAATGGAAATAAACAAACGTTTCACATAAAAAAATTGCGTTTACAGTGAGAATAATATTAACTTCAGTTACCTAACAGAAAGATCCAGATTCAGTTGCTACATTAACACAGTTTAGCTTGATTTCGTTTTAAGTACAGATTTTTCTTTTTATAGTGCGTTCGATAGTGTCCGAGTGGATGTACAACTATTAACATTTTTAACTTAGGTACCCATCCAAAAAATAACATTATATGTTAATATGTTGGAGTGCTCTTTAACTCACCCTCTAAATGTATTTATTATGTTCTACTATTTTGAGAAATACACATATATTTTTTCTCAAAAAAGATAGATAGATATATACATATACATATATTTAAATTTGTTTTTATTTTACTTTTTTATATATTTTTTTTCTATAGATAGTTTATTTACATTAACATTCTTTAACATTTTGATAATGTGTATATTATATTTTTGACAGTAAGTTTCACAAATAATACATTTTTACAGTAATTCTACACATGGCTCCGAGGTAAATAATTTCCCTCAAGGCCTAAATCATCTTTGGGCATGCTTTGTGGAGTTACTGAAGAATGTTATATTAATGGAATAAATTTATTATCTACTTGCTACGCTAGATTGGGCAATATAAAAGTACTCGTTTCTTGGTAATATAAAATATATCTATTTTGCTTAACATTACAACATATGTGTATAACACCTTACATTATATAATACATGAAATAATAATTTAAAGATACTTGTACTAAAATAATAAGAATTATCTAGTAAAATTAAAAAAATAAAAATAATCATACTTACAGTCCAATACAAAAACAATGCAGAAAAAGTTATACAACGCAGGAATAAATCATTTAAATTAAATTGACAAATAGACTGTATCAAATCTAAGCGATGATATGCATGCGGCTGCTGAGAAATCACTCATTAAAAGGTTTTCTAAAAATCTAATATTAAAATTTCGTGTACAGGGTGTTTTTAGTTGGGGGTGTAGCCTATTGTATATGATGGGACTAAGGAAAGTATGCGGTCTTTGTTTGAATACAGTACGAGTGGAGGGTACTTGCAGAAGACCCATTGTCGCGCTTCTGGTACTGCGTCCGTGGGACAATAATTTTATTTAGGTTGGATAGTATTTCAGTAAACAGTAAATAAATAATTGACGGACCGAGAGGACTTGACATTCTTTATATAGTGCTTCAGCCCGTAAGATGTATCGAATATAAACTTTAGTATTGCCCGTTTTGCTTTTTCGAGCGACGGCAGGATTGAAGATGCTCCACCCCTGATATACATGCAATACGAAATAATGGATTCACAAAGAGTTTATAAAAAAATAACGAACTCTCGCCGTTAGTTTTTTTAGCACCGACGGCGGTCAAAGTGTATCTCTAAATATTTTATTGACTCCTTTCTATTTTCTGGTAGGTAGATGAAGAATAGCATGGGGTTCAATTTTGTAAGTGAGTCGAAAGTTTGGAGTCCGGTTGACCTCTGCTGTCAATGGAAAATCATATATATATTTCTGTTTCCATCCCAGCAGTGTTGGTGTCGTCCTTAGTCCCTGTTGTGTTGCCGCCATCAGATGTCTCACCCGATGTCTTAGCGGCCTCGTGTGCTCGCGGGTTGACAATTCGAAATAACTCCTCTCGTTGGTCCTTTGACGATATCTTCTGATGTAAAGTTAGGCTGGACACGTGTTGATATAATAATTTGTGTTCTGAGAGAACGTCGAGTCACATGTACGACGATCGGTCGTGGTCTGTCTATTTCCGGTTCGAACCCTGGAGCATTTTGAGGACGAGCAGGTTCTACGCGAGTTTTATAATATATGTCGGTATCCATAAGTTTTACATTGGTTTTAATATTGGTGGTGAGTAGACGCATGAGCTGGTCTACATTTCCCCTCTGGTGTTCTGTTAGACCGGAGATTTCCATGGCATTTGAAAGCATCGCTTAGTTGCACTCGTTTAATTCCCATTGGAGTTGCTGAATGATTGCTGCATTGTGGTGACATTTTTTTGTAATTTTCCATTCTAGTTCCGGTGCAGGTGTAGTGAAAACCGTTTTAAAAAATTGTTTTTGGAATCCATGTTTAGCGCCAGTTTGCTCTTTTGTTAATTATTATTATTAATGTTTATATTATTTATTGTTCAAATGATGAAACAGTTTTCTAAAATAAAAAAAATAATTAAAAGAGTTTTTTTAATATATTGTTTGAACACTGTATGATGTTCTTTTTGTAAACTAACCTTGAATAAAACCACAGAATTTAGCGTGCTTCTCTATATATTACCTAGGAATAAACTTTTCGGGAGCGAAGTGCAAAAATATTTAGGTGTAGATTGTTAGGCAAAAAAAATCCTGTGCACCCCTTTACGATCTTTATGACAAGTTGGGCAGGTTGGTACTGAGCGGTAGCAAGCATTGCAGATGTTTAAATGCAAGCATGGTAAGATGACAATATCGGGTTTATGCAACCCGCACTTCAAACAAAATTCGGGAATAACTTGTCCTGACAATGGGCCTTCAAAAGCGTTAGTATTGAAGGTGGTGGGACCAGCTTGAGCGGATAGATCGTTACGTTCTTCAATATTCTGTACACTCACCCTGCCTAGATTGAGAGCGTGATAACAATTAGGACTCCAACGCAAGTGCTCTTCCCGAGGGTTGTCTGTATCTTCCCAATTCATGATGCCTATACCGCAATGGTAGCACACCAGCTTGTCTCCTTTATTGATATAGAAGAAACCCGCTTCGGCACATTCCTGAGGGTTCTGCTTCATGCTTTTTACCCAGTTGCCGTAAGTCTCACGGCGTGATTTAAAATCACTATACTTTGAGTATTTTGGAAGCTGTTCCTTCATTCTGAGTTATTGGCAATATGTTGGCGGTTTGATTGTAAAATGAGTCTGATTGTAAAATGATTGTAAAATGAATGGATCCAACGTTTCTTCTCACCTCTGCAAGATCTGTTAGGGTTCGCTGCTGATAAATCTGAAAATAAAAATCATTTACGCAATCAAGAAAGCATCCAAAAAGTTCGTTGATCTTATGACCATGAAAGCACACTCCTGTAGTGTTGTGATAGAAACGAGCCACCGTTTAATTTAGAATTGCCATGCAGTAAACATAAGATAATCTCGTTTTATATTAATATCTTCCTGTGATAATTTGATATTGTTTGCTTTGGATTTAAGCGCAATTTTATTATCTGTACAAAAACATGTTAGGCATGAAGCAAAATTCTTTAATCTGGTCTTATATGACATTAAAAACTTTAACAAAGTAAAGTAAATTATTTGGAAAACTAATAACTGATCACCAAGCATGTCAGTTCTGTGTATATATAACAAAATAAAATTTAAAAACATAATTTGATAATAAAAAAAAACATCACGAATATGAACATTTTTTCTGAAAAACTAAAAAAGCAACATCGCAACATTGTTTTAAACAGCGATTATACCGAAACACGTTCGAACATCTTTGAAAATATTTTGTCATGCACATTAAAAACTCCACTACTGAAATTACAGTTGGTATTAAATCAAAATTAAGATGTTTAAAGCCTTGGATTACCTCAGGACTCATACAATCTATTAGAAATAAAGAAAAAAACATTGTAAAACAACATTCTAAAAATCCCCCGAATGAAAAGGCATACATACACCTTTACAAAAAATATGTAAGTAAATTAACAGCCTCTATTAAAAAAAGCAAAGAAGTTTTTTTTTTAAATAATATCTGGAGAAAATACCTACGCGGAAAACAGTCAACCTGCCTACAGACAATATAAATAAAATACAAAATATAAAGTACATCGAACATGAAAATAAAATGTCAGATGCGACCTAAATAATGTGCAAACATCTTTAATTATTTTTTTTTGCTAAAATTGGTAAAAAAAATTTGCGAAAAATATACATACACCCTTTAACCAGAAAAACCAAACAACCGATAATTCACAGAAACACAATTTTATGTCTAACTTTGAAACGATAACATAATGTGAAATCTTCAAAATAAAAATATACATACACCCTTTAACCAGAAAAACCAAACAACCGATAATTCACAGAAACACAATTTTATGTCTAACTTTGAAACGATAACATAATGTGAAATCTTCAAAATAAAAATATACATACACCCTTTAACCAGAAAAACCAAACAAGCGATAATTCACAGAAACACAATTTTATGTCTAACTTTGAAACGATAACATAATGTGAAATCTTCAAAATAAAAATATACATACACCCTTTAACCAGAAAAACCAAACAACCGATAATTCACAGAAACACAATTTTATGTCTAACTTTGAAACGATAACATAATGTGAAAACTTCAAAATAAAAATATACATACACCCTTTAACCAGAAAAACCAAACAAGCGATAATTCACAGAAACACAATTTTATGTCTAACTTTGAAACGATAACATAATGTGAAATCTTCAAAATAAAAATATACATACACCCTTTAACCAGAAAAACCAAACAACCGATAATTCACAGAAACACAATTTTATGTCTAACTTTGAAACGATAACATAATGTGAAATCTTCAAAATAAAAGAAAACATGAGAGGGGATTCATCTCTCGGATTCGATTTTATTACGGTAGATATTCTAAAATCTATGGAATTTCATTTGATAAATTTAAGTTTAAGGGGAATATTTCCAACGAAACAAGAACACAATATTTTCACCTATTTATAAATTAGGAGACCCACAACAAGTAACTAGTTATCACCCAATCTGTTTTATTTCTAAAAAAGGAAGGTTTTTGAAAAAATTGAAAAATCATTTGGTAAATTTCCTAGAAAGTAATGAAATATTACACAAAACCAATTAGGATTTATAAAATCGCTTAGCGTACAAGATGCTATTGCTAACGTAACTTCACACATATACAAATCATTAGATAATGGTAAAAAATGTAAAAACGCAGGATTTTTAGGCTTATTTATCAATTTAAAAAGTACTATTGACAAAACGATGAGTTTTCCAACGTCGTACCGGTATTATTTTTCATCGTAGAGTCACGGGACCCCGATAGATCGACGTAGGAAAAAAAACCCTGTGGAATGGTGTATACAAAGCATTTTCATGGGTATTGATCTCAGAAAGGTTTTCAATAGCATATCTCATGAGATGCTACTGAAAAAAATTAATAATATAGGTATTAAAAATAACCCGATTAAATGGATTACTAACTACTTAAAAGAATTTGCGTCGTGATTAAATGGATTACTAACTACTAAAAAGAAATTGGGTGTTTATTTGAAAAAAGTGTGTTTCGCATTTAAGTATAAGTCAAAGGTTTGTCAAAAGTATTTTCTTGATCGAGGCATGGACAGTCACAATTTCGGTACAAAGCTGAATTTTTGCATGCAAGTATTTTTATTGTTAGGTTTAGGTGTGAATTTCTGAGACTAAAACGTAATTCCTCTTCCAGTTCCTCCATCGTTTCCTTCATTAATTCCTCTCAATTCTTCATAAATTTCTCAATAAATTCTCTCGTCATTTCCTCTATTTATTTCTTACAGAAAGAGTGAACTGCTTTTCCTCATCCATATTAATATTTTCATATCGCTTTAAAGTCATTTTCTCCTCAAGGCATTTAATGGATACATGGAGGCTTTACAAGCCTCTCCCTTACCCAATAATATCATACTGTAAAAGTGACTGCACTAACGAGTATAACTATACATAAATAATTATAAAATAAAAAAGTATGTATGTGTAAAGTACTTGCAGCATATTTTTCACTCGCACTTCAAACGTTGGAGAATTTTTTGAATTACAATCCTTATATTGAAACTCAAAGACAAACAAACATCACATAATTTTTTTTTTAAATATATATGTACTCGTATATATTTATTTTCTATTTTAATTTCACTATTACTATTTTTTTGGATATCAGAATACGCAATGTACAACACACAAGAAGCACAATTGCGCACTTCTTACGAAATCTAATCATTTTGTAGGTAATATTCCTTATATCGAAAAGATATAAAGATAATAATAACGATAAATAATAATAATAATTTTTCATAATCGTAACAAAATGACGAATTTCAATTTCATTTCCAAAATATGAAATTACATTATATTAGATTGATTGAGTACATGACGAAAAAAAAAGGTAGGTGAGGTGTTTTAAATGCAGTTGAGTGGTTTCGGTGTTAGTCAGTATTTGGTGTTAATATATTTTCTATTTCAGATCTCCCTATGTAACGTATACAGTGTTTTATTTGATTTTTAAATTTATTATGGCTGTTTTGATTTTTGAAGGATAGTGGGATTTTGTTGTAATAGATGTCTCATATAAATAAAAATCGGATAGGTATATCCGAGACTCTATTCCGATTGCAATTGTGTTCGGGAAGAACTTTGCAATCATCATGAGGATATCAGTCAATAATATGGGATTTAAAATGGAGGATAATATTAACAAGTCTTCAACTTGAAGTATGATATTGGTGTAGATGGCAAAAATTGAACTGGTCTCATTAGCTTAGTCGGCAAAGCGGGTGTTTCGGATAGACAGAGGTCCTGGATTCGAGCCCCTGATGCGACTGATACCTTTTTATTTTTCTGTTGTTTTTTCGGATTCGTGTTTCATTTGGGATGTGTTAATATTATCTTCTTCAATGATTAAATATTACAATGAGGTTTACAAACTTTAATAAGTTATAAAAATAAAAAAAAATTGAATATGATATGTTTATTCCAAGGTGGATTTTGAGAAGATGCACGATTGTTATTTGAATGAATGTTAAGGATTAAAGTGCAATGATCAGTGATTGTAGATTGGTGTATGATTGTGGAGTATTTTTTGTTCGTTTTTATCATTATGTGGTCAATACAAGTTTGAGAGGGAGTTCATTTATTTAGTTTGTGTTCTACTCTTGTCGGTTCATTAATCACCGTAGATATCCCGTGGGAGAGCAGTAGTAGGTATTCCTGTGTTTGTGGGTGTTGTCTTCCAGTGTCCAGTATGTTAATGTTGATGTCCCCAATGATGAACAGATTCCTGATATTCCGTTCTGATGTAGAATCTAGTGATCCAATTAATGTTGATACATTTTTTATGAAGGCGATCTGTGCATTGCAAAGATGCATATGTCTTGACTGAGTTTTATTTTCAAACAGTTAGCGTCCTTTTAGTTCGATTTATTCTATTGAGCAATTCATTTTATCTTTAGATGATACAATTACTCCGTCATTTTGATGACCATGAAATTTTGTGTTCAAGACTTTGTAGTTGGGAATAATTTGGGTCTAAAGGGGCTTTTTGGCATTCCAATGTAGGTTTTTTATGGTCCTTGAAAGCTCTTAGAAAATAATACTATAAAATGTTATTTCACAACTCCTACGCTAAACAAAAATACATACACTTAATTTGTTCACTTTTAAAAATCTTGTACATCATTCCTGAGTTTTATACTGGAAATTTTATGCTTCCAGATTTTCGAAAATAAGATGTTTAAAGTTTCTGGATGTACTTTATCAAAAAAAAAAAATTAACTCGACGTAAAGAAGCAATAATGGTCCGTTTGTATTAAAAGTGTAATAATTAAATGATATCACCATGAATAAGTATTATGTGAATTCTGCAATAATAATTTCAGTATTAACGTTATTTGGAGTTGGATCCATTTACCTTTCCAGGTCTCTCTCTATTATCCTTGTTTCGCTTTTCAATAATTTTTCCGCTAACATGCAAAATCAATGAACAACAATAAAAAAATAAAAATGAAAACTCTGTCCTGATCTTTAAGGTGTTTAAAAAAAGCATCTGCTCCTTTTTTGATTTTTAAAAGAGGGTTATTGGATTTTTCAATACAATATTGTAAATCCACGCCGTGGGGTCACGATTGTCGGAATAGTTTTAAAAGTTCCTATGTCTTTATAAAATCACTAGTATTAAATTTTTTGGTATTCCCTATGTATTGTGTTAATGAGGGATTTAGGAAAACATATTGTTCTCCTTGTCTTGAATTTTTTTATGGGAACGCTGTGTTTTTCAGCTAGCATAGTATGTACCTTTTAATATATGTAAAAGCCCTACGGGCGTAAATAAATAAATAAATAAATATCCCCGAAAGTAATTGTAATTTTTTTTGGTCATTTGGTTTGGACGTAGTAACTTTCCGTAGTAACTCAGCGATCCGCATGACAGTATGGATTGGGGGTATACTCTCCTGAAAATTTAGGCCGCTTATTTCCACACTGGTAAAAAGGGCTGATTGCTCAATATCCGCCAGGTGTACTTCTATTGTAGCCAGTCTCTTTTTCCTTTTCCACTAGTTCCTCCTTTAGTTTAATTACTTATTATGGCGAATCCACAATTTACGAAGGTTGTGAATTATATCATCATATTTATCATAAACGAAGTTGTTGAAAGTTTTTTATTTCTTGCAGCTCGGATTTGAACTGATGAATAAACTGATGAAAAAATTATATAAAACAATGGTTATTAATGGTTTGTAGTATAATTTTGAGGTTGTGAATTAAATTTAGATAGGTTAGGCTAGGATATACATTACGTTAGGTTATGTTTTTTTCTTCTATTTTCTGTTTTGTCCCTGTTCTGTTTTGTCATGGAACCATCAGAATAAAAATAAAATTGAGCTCATTTCGGACACGTATAGATGATGTGATATCGGTTTATGTACGCCACCTGTTGACACTCTTGCGTTTCTTGGTTCTTGCCCTGCACTATGTCGCAAGTCAATAATGAGACGTCTCATACTGTAAACAGTCTTCCATCTCTTGCATCTCGTGTATAGATAATAGTCTCCTCGGCAATGCGGCCGTATTGCGGCTAGTCAGAAGCGGGATAACTCGGTTTTCTCCCCAGTCGTGCGCAACTGTGAGCAGTCTGCGGAGCAGTTCGGTTATGAAAGGGATTTCCGCAAATACAACTCGGATATCCGGAGCGGGACGGACCTCGCACGCCTGTGTGTTATGACAGATAATATAGATTTACACAATTATCCGTGCACTCCGCCAAATAGAACCAAATAAGATTTTTATAATCCAAAACTAACTAATCACCATGCCGTTTCTCCTTAGGAGTAGGGAGAGAAGATGGGCCGCTTCACAGTACTATTTGGTACAAGCCCTTTCGGCCCTTTAACCTAATTTTATTGTGTCGTTTTTCACCGCTTCATTACATACTTTACTGTTATTCCGAACCTTGAAATGACCTGACTCAAGTATTCGATTCACTTGATCGTGCCAAGTCGTCGTCTACCATTCGCATTCGCGTTATGAAGCTCTTTTCTTTGTTCACCCGCTCTACATGTCAAAAAACATTCTTAATCATGTTTACTTGAAGAAAAAAGTTTGAAAAAACTATTTTTAATTTTAGACCACACAAAAGTCAAAGATTTTACATAAATGAAAAAGTTGTAGTTTATTACTAATATTTGTATATTTTTATTTACATATTACTATTTAATTACTATTACTATTACTATTTATCTATTTTTACTTTTATTTACATATTATGATTTACCTACTTTTATTTTTATAATTATGTACTTATTACTATTTACATAATTTTATTTATTTATTAGTATTTACCTATTTTTATTCTTATATACATATTAGTATTTACTTATCAATAATTACTTAATATTTAATGTGTATTATTACATGCTTATTACTATTTACTGATCATTATTTACTTACTTTATTGTTATTATTATTTTATTTATATTTACTTTATTTTATTTAATTATTATCTGATCTTTATAATTTATTTACTATTATCTACTTATTAATATTTAATAATTTTTTTTCATGTATTATTGTTTGCTTATGGAAATTTACTGATTATTATTTAATTCTGTTGCCGCTCATCTCAACAGAGGATTGTCCTAGTGAGATGGGTGGATAATGTTTTTGTTTTCATAATTAAATTTAAGAATAAATAAATAAATATAAAATAAATTTAAGACACCTTCTAAATTTGTGGTGAAATTTGGATTGATTCTTGATCTACGAACGACAGCAGTAAAATGTGTTTCGGTAGCGCGATTATTAAGAACACTCTCTCTGCAAGAGGAAGGGTCAGAGTTGAGACCAATTTCTAAGTCGGGAAACACGCCAAACGCGCGCCCAACATTTGCACACGGTTGACATTTGTCACATGAGAACGGGTCGCTTCTACGATTCGTTCTTGTGTTCAACAGCTCGGCTGTGGAATGATCTGCCGGCCACTGTGTTTCCTCCATCCTATAACATGGGTCTCTTCAAGACCCAAGTTCACTCCTTCCTATCCTCTAAAAGACCCTCCACACAGCATCCCCAAAGATGATATAGGCCTTGAGGGAAATTATTTCCCCCAGGGTCTCCTGTGTGGAGTTACTGTAAAAAAAAAAACTCACAAATATACTAACTTGCGATACTGTGAGCCTGTTCCCATACTAAATTCCTCAATCTCAATTTGCCAATAAACAAAGAAGTTTGACTTAGCCACTTTTAGTTGTATGCTTACGATATGTAGATATATTGAAAATAGTTAATGGTAAAATACGAATGATTTTTTTTAATGGTGTTTGACACAAAAAAGGGTGATTGACGCAACACCCCCTCAACTCACAAGCAGTGCATACAGAATGTAGTTGGATCAATCATGACGGTCTCATTTACATAGTATAATGCATAATGATTGAAGCCCCACAAAATTTTAATTAGATGGGTCAGGTTGACCATCTCAAAACTAATTAAATTTATATTTGATACATGAATTTTGATAGATTCACCACACATAACAGCGGTAAAATCAATGGCTGGATTAAGTACATAATATATATTATTTAATTATTTGTAAACGCCAAAACTGGACTTTTATTTGTTTGAAAATATATCATTATAGTGAACAGGAGGAAATTATTTGCTCATACTAACAGTAAGTAAGAGTAATAAAATATTTTTTTCATTCATATTATTTTAAGAGGTATTATATTATAGTCTTCTTTATTGAATTCATCTATATATACATTTTTTTTATTCATCTATACATTCTCAATGTATTATGGTACTGTGCCAGTCTCACTGGGAGAACCTGTGTTGAGAGGAGGCAAAGTTTACGGTTTAGAAAGTTTACAAAGTTTTTGTAAACTTTTGTTACGTAACGAAAGGATGGCCCTGAGTTGAGTTCTAGCTACTCGTCATAACAAATAATCCAGGCAAGCAATCCCAACATTTCCCACCATAACTAACCAATCAGGTGATTTTAGCGCCCAAAATAAATCAATCAGAGCATACATTTGTACGGTCTGATAACAGAGCAAAAGGAAGCGACGCGAGCGCCAACCGCGACTTGGCGGCGGCCACGGTTGACCTTCGACCTTTACTTCCCGCCTTGGCATCGAATAGTGAACAGCGTCTCTGAAAAGAGGTCGCTATTTTGTGTTGCTAATCTGTGAGGCTACGTATTGTGCATGCGGGATTGAAACCCGTAGCCAGACGTGCCACTTTCTTCCAAAGCACCCAACATGGTGACTTGCCAATTAAAAACCAACTTAAAATCAGTGCGGAGATGTCCAGCCCTGGCGTCCTTGCCAGCAACTCCCGCCACCCGACCAGATCACCTCATGTAAGCTGATTTTGCATCTCCCTTAATGTGTTGTACTAGCCTTTGTCATACTTGCAATTCCCGGTTAGAGATTTAAATCAGAAAGAGAGAATTGTACGTTAGAATCATGTCTAGAATAGGACTTTTCTACCTACTACTCGATTGTTCTTAAACTACAATGTTTGTCCGACTTTTAAATAAACTCTGAGATTTGAAAGCACTTTACTTGACTCATTTAACGTGGAATTAGAGACTACCTCAACCCAATTATAAGATTGCGATCGATTCACGACCCTGAACGATGAGAACCTAATGCCACTGCCGATCTGAGCTAACTAATGTCCGGACCAGACTTCTCATCTAAGAGGCCATCTCCAGGGTAAGTCCTGCCGATATAATTGTCTCCCATAACTTCCCCTTGTAACCCAACCTTCCTCTTCCCATCTTCATTCGCCTCCTTTTCATAATACTGGCTTTCCAACTTAGGGGCTTTCTTCTTACCTAACCTTCCTCCTCTCCCTCACCCCTTTTCTTAATAATTTGTAAACTTTAAAAAAAAAGTCGAAAAAGTTAAAAGAGTTAAAAAAGTTTACAAAGTTTACGGTTTATAATTTAGAGTATAATGTTTTGGTAAAAAGTTCGAATCATCAATTAAACATTGTACCATACTTATAGGGATGCTTTTAAAAATCATTGAATTTTCATCTCTCTTGGCTAGTGATCCAAATCGTGTCCCATTTATATTTATTGTAATTTGTGTTTAGTTTAATGGCCAGTGTATTGTTTAGCTTTGTTGAAAAGTATCTTTAATTTCTATTGTTTTAGGGAAAGGGATAATAAGTTAGATCTAGTATCGCGAGCAGTTTGGACATTGTCAAATAGAGTTCCGTGTTTAAAGATACATACTAGTTAGTACTCGTATGTTTTTGGCGTAAAGTCGCTTAATATACAAAATACAGATTCTCCCACTGTAATTTTACATCTCAATGGAATCTCCTAAAGATTTCGTTCCAACTGCTGGTGATCGGTAGTTTAAGAATAATCTTTATAATGAGTTTCTGAGCTTTAAGGACGGGATCAACGGCGGCTGCAATAGCTCCACCCAGGCCATAATACTGTAGTCGGTTAAATATTGACACAGTGCATAGTAAATTGTTTTCAGTTGATTCAAGTTGAGAAAATTGCGGGTTTGTGTAAAGAAGTATTTAGATTTTCTAAGTTTATTTGCTGTTGTGATAATATGTTCTTTCCACTATAAATTATTATCAAATGTTTAAAAGATTCGCGTAATTTGTTTTTGAAGTCCTTTTTTACAATGGAACTGAAATACAGAATTGTAATTTCAATAAAAAAACGACCGGACATTTAATTTTAAGAGCAGTACCTACTTTCCATTCTATTTCAATATACATGTCTTACATGTATTAGATATATTGCTCGGTCTTATAGTGCCTCCACACAACGCGATGATGAATCACACTCAGATGTTGGTAGGCGGGTATAATTATCACTTTTTAAAATTTTTTTTTTAAAATTTAATTTAAATCAAATTTAATAATGTTATTATTAAGTTCCGCAAGCATTTTTAGTTGTTATTATTGTGACAGCTGTTTCGGCGTTTAAGGCCATTTTCAAACTGTGGTTAATCCACATTGCGACGATTTATTTATATGATTTAATTTACCCCCACTCCTTTAAAATTTGGATGGATGGGTAATGATTTATTATCGGTAAAACCGATTTAGTTAGAAAGCAATTAAAATTCTGAATTCTGTGAGGTTTTCACATTTATAATGTGTTTTTACTCGTATTTAACTGACAATGTTTTCTTAATTGATTTATTTAAATGTGTTGTATTGTTTTGATAATGTGAACATACTGAGAAGCGGTGAGTACATAATTTTCCTTACTTTATTAATTAATGTTATATTAGGGTCGTTAGTTCGTTTGTTGATTTCCAATTGTTCAAGTAAATTTAATCTTAGGCCCTTTCTTTCTATATGTAAGGGTTAAGGTTTGTTGTTGTCAAGCGGGACGTGATTATTTAATAGTTGTTCTGCGAATTTTGAAGAAGTGCTTTTATTTTTATAACATCTTATATGTTCTTTGAATCTAGTTGAGAAAGCCCTTCCCGTCTGCCCTATATAGGTAGCATTGCAGTCGGCGTGGTCGCATTTTAATCCATATATGCCACTATTATTAAGTTTGGGATTTTTACTTTTTGAGTTTTTTAGGCTTGTTCCTATATTTTTATTGATTTTAAAAGCTATATTTAAACCACATTTTTAAATTTATTTTGCAATTTTTACGGATATTGGACCGAGAAATTCCAGACATGCAAATTTTTCTAGTTTATTATTGTGTACCGGATATATTAAATTGATTTTATTCTTATATTTCTTGCTTTTTATAATTTTTGCAATGTTATTTGCCTCATAGCCGTTATTAACCGCGATTGTTTTTATTGTTTCCTTTTCTTTTTCGTACGCTATTTTATCTAGAGGAATATTAACGAGTCTATGTACCATTGCATGGTAAGCTGATAATTTAAGAGACCAAGGATGAGTTGAGTTTGCGTTTATTGTTGTATCTGTAAAAGTTGGTTTTCTAAATATTTAGAAGGTATAACGGTGTTGGCCCAATTAGTGAAGATATCTAACTGTCGGTTGGTGCCTATCCAACATATGAGGATATCGTCTACATATCTGATGTAGTAAAGTATGTATTTAGCTAAGGGAGATTTAAGGATTATGTTTTCAATATAATCCATAAATATCTCTGCTAGAAGTAGACTTAACGGCGATCCCATGGGAAGACCATCATTTTGTTGATAGTAGGTATCGTTGAAAAGAAAATAATTTGTTAAATCAATTGAGAAAACATTGTCAGTTAAACACATTATAAATGTGAAAACCTCACAGAATTCAGAATTTTAATTGCTTTCTAACTAAATCGGTTTTAACGATAATAAATCATTACCCATCCATCCAAATTTTAAAGGAGTGGGGGTATATTAAATCACATAAATAAGTCGTCGCAATGTGGATTAACCACAGTTTGAAAATGGCCATAAACGCCGAAACAGCTGTCACAATATTAACAACTAAAAATACTTGCAGAACTTAATAATAACATTATTAAATTTGATTTACATTAAATTAAAAAAAAAATTAAATGGAGTTCTACGAATTAATCACTAAAACAATTAATAATTATCACTATCGCAATGTTATAACATATGAAGCTGAGGTATGAAGAAGGATGAGGCAACCTTTCATTCCTATATACTTCCATGAGTCATGCTATATCTTTCATACTTAATTGTACCTTTCATATACTTGGACATAAGTTCACCACACAAAGCCACCGCGTTGGAAGACTCGGCCGCTCACCGTTCTTTCCTTAAATCAAGTCCATTCTTCGAAATTTGCCCAAACGTTTTCTTAAAAAGGAAAGGAAGTGAGCATGTCGGATGTGTAGAATAATAATAACAGAGTGATACATACTCCAAGTATCGCCCTGGTAGAGGTTGGAAAAGGCAGTGGGATCATGGGATACTCAATTGAGGTATGTTGTGAATTTGAGGGGAGAGGGGAAGGAAACGATATGGGTTGACGAAGGTTGAAAAGTACCTGGCTATTCGGGTCTAGTCAGCGAATATGGCTGTAGCCATTTCAAGCAACGTTTCGATTCAATATGGTGATCTTTCAAATATGGCGATTCTGAGAAAATATACCACTATTTCTATAGACTAAAGAATACACAAATGCCTTCATTTAAATGGAAGCCGGTTTGCTTTTGACTTAGTGCCTTTTGTTCTAGCCCATAGAGATCCAATGAAATTACAGAAAATACACTGATCTGTTTGTATTGCATATTGTCATTCCATTTGATCGAAATGAAGATGAAATAATTTTTGTATTAGAAATATTAAGGCCCGAATGTCGTTTACGAAACACGCCCACAACGAATTCCTAGTGTACCTCTTAATTCTATGGAGCCAATCAATACGTGGTTATTAATAAGAGAGCATCCATTATTACAATTTGCTTCTATATACGTACCTACTTAAATAATATGTGCATTTACATACGCAGCTCGCATATGAATATCAAATTCACCAAATACCAGGTCAAATGTCACAAATTCCTATTTCAGTGTAAAATTTAAGAAATAAAATCAATCAACTTCAATTGTCAGTGGTACTTAGTGCTTTCCGGAGCAGTAAATCAGTTCATGATAATTGAAATAGACCAACGACACTGAAGAGATAAACAGATAGAAGTGTGCTGTAGGGGTTGCTGCTTACCCGAATTAGGCTCAATTTTATCTTACTTTGGTGAAATTGATCAACAATTTTTATACCAGACGTAAGGCAAACAGGCGAACTGTAGAGGGCAGCTGATCCCGATCTGTGTAGAGGGCTGGGAGGGGAGCACAACCTGCGTCGATTGCTTTCAAAAGGGGAAGAGACATTCCAACAAAACCTTAATTATAACTTTTGTACGATCGCATGCACAAATATAATTCTGCACAGAAACCCAATTTATGCAGAATTATAGGTAGAGCTCGGGGGCTTGTCCATGTCTGGGTCGGTAGTCCGATGATCCAGGTGAGACGATGGTCAGAGAGAAACAAGGTGAGAAGAACAGAAGTCGGAGAGGGGCGGGGCGGTCGAGAAAGCAGAGGTTCCTGTCGAGCGGGTGGTTGTATGCTAACGGGTTATTTTCAGTTTTCGCGGGAGTTAACTTTTGTTGATATTTATAAAATGAAGTCGGTGAAATTATAATATTTATTTAAAAATATACAAAACAATACAAGTGAATACAATTTTCGAATGGAGAATCTGACAACAAAGACACGAGTGGTCTCGTTAACTGAAGGTTGGAGATAAGCGACTTGTGGGACATTTCGGTCCCCTTTATAGGTGATCTCGTTGCTGGGCTCGTGTGCACTAGGTACACGTCCGGGTCCATTGTGGATGATCAGGGAACGGCAAGATAAGGTCTTCGGGTTCATTGTGTTGTTGTTGACACGACTAGATAAGATGGAGGGCCGGCTGCATACTATCTTCGTTTCGGATGCATTCCACAGTAGATAACACGGGCTATTTAACCTCGCCTGTACGATATTTCGAATTCGGGACTCCCAGAGCTACCTCGTTTTGTGCAAGTCCAACGAACCAGTACTCCCGTCTCTCTCACACCGCCGTCCCGCTATGACATTTTTATTTTAAGCGGTTGATTGAACAAAGGAAGGGAGTCGGGTCATTTGTGAACACCTATATTGCATTGATTTCCGTATAACCCAACTCCCTTACAAATAAACATAGTTTGTAATACAATAATTATATTTAGAAAATGGCCGCGTCAAAATCATTGCGGGAGTGGCGAACACGTCCGATACAATTTTCAAATATCGACATTCTTTCCTAAACAGAAAATCAGTTTCGTTGGCCTGTTTAGGAACCAAAAGTCAAAAAGCTTCATATAAATTGGCGACTCACTTTTCTTTCAAATTATTACAGATTGTTACAGTTCCATGGATTTACTGTTCAGTGGCCAATAACTACGAGCAAACGATTAACCATTCCAGTGCATCTAAACTAAAATAGGTTAGCTATGTTGATTACTTGTATATATATAGTGGTTATGATCCTTGGCTACGAATCCGGAGGTCGCGGGTTCAAATCCTTGCGCGCAAAAATAAAATTTTATTAGATTATTTTGTGTTATATCACAATTTATTCATTAAAAATAATATGTAGTATATTTGCGGCACGTTCCAGAGTTATACATACTGTCAGTATAGCTGACCACCATTCAGAATCGAAACGTTGCATGAAATGGCTTTAGCCGTGTATGGTGACCAGATCTGAATAACCAAGTATTTCCTTACTTTCCTCTCCCCCATCTCCTACTCTTCCTGAATACCTTCATCCTCACAACATACCCCATTTGGGGATGCCATAGTCTCACCGGTTCCAGATAGTTGGGAGCAGGTAAGAATCTTGGCAAGTATAACTTTTTTTTTAAACCAGATCACTTGTTACAGTAGTAAACTAGTAAGAGTACTCAGTACCAGTGATTACCCGATTACATACATTATATCGTCAAACATATCTAAA
Organism: Halesus radiatus; assembly: GCA_022606495.2. NCBI lineage: Eukaryota > Metazoa > Arthropoda > Insecta > Trichoptera > Limnephilidae > Halesus > Halesus radiatus. Next base: position 2,385 of record JAHDVE020011297.1, on the reverse strand, counting down.
TTGAGTTTTCATTTACCAGAGACTACCTGATTACTAATTTCCTTTACTTAATTTTATATTGTACGGTGATAGTGATTACTAGAACTTTTTTGTTTGTTTGAGATATCGGACCAAGAGTTCCAATTACCGGGAGCCGGTGGGACCGTGGTATCACTAACTTGGGGAATGATTTGAGGTTGTTTAAATTGGAAAGGATAAATAGAAAATGACGATTGTTGTTGAGAAGTAGGTTCCACCTCCCTTATTAGATCTGATGTGCTAAACATGTAACTAAAATTCTAATGTAACTACTGTCTGTGATCGGGACGATACTGAATGTTAAATTTCACTTACGATCTGATAAGGGTCGGTTATGGTGATGTTGCCTGTATTGATGTCGCCCCTTTTCGCCGCAAGTAATTAAATGGATTTTTCGCCAAACAGACACATTATGATTTTGTACTACTCAAGGCGCTGAGGTGAGGTGGCGCACACACTAATGATATAACTATACCTAATGTAAGGTATTCCTAAAGTGATCTCCTCCTCTTTTTGTTTTAGATTACCCATGTATTTTAGCATCAAATAAATAGCGATAGTACCCACTCAATGATAGTCATTATCTGATTACTTATTCCAGTGTTAAGGGAAGAGGGATGTCAGAGAGGGATTAAATAAAAAACAATAAAATATAAACATAACGTTTTTAAACATTTTTTTGTTATTACATATTTTTTAAATTTACATAGGCTTAGCATTTATCAAATACAATCAAAAAGTTCTGACAGTTCCACGTATGTTTTAGAAAATATTTAAAACTAGCTAATGTGTACCCGGCCTTGCTCGTGTACAATAATTGATTTGACAGCGATCCAAATAAAGAAACATTCATTTGAATATATTATCTCATTACAAACGTTTATTTATTCAAAATTTATCTAAATCATAAAGTTCTTAAGTAGGTTCCTACTCGTGTTTTCTATTTTGAAAATATTCTTCCCAAAAAACCTTCTTCTTTAGAACATGAAATCTGTGGCTAACTAGAGTGTTATATCTATGGGCTAACCTAAATAAAATATGGCGGGTTCAATGTTTTTCGTACTAATTTTAAAACGTTATAGCAACAGTTTCACATATTTGATTTCATTCAAACTACTTTCTAAACCTTCCCGGCACTAATAAAAACAAACTGTGCTATTTTCTGCAAAACTGGTAGAGTAATTTTCGAGAACACCGAGGACAAACAAACAAACTTACATAGATTTTTTATATGTATGAATATGCTTTTGAAATTACAGAAAAGTAGTTGCAATTCTTTTTCGGTACGTTTTTTAGAAAGTTAACCAAAATTTTATAATCCGTCCTAAAAAAAACAATAAATTTAGTGTTAAACTGCTTTAAAAAATTTTTTTTTTTTTTGAATTCAAAGTTTTTTTTTAAACTTTTGTAAAATATACGTAGAAAAAATATATATATATATACGTATATACGTCAGAAAAAATCGTATTTCCGGTTTGATTTTGACAAAGATAATTAAGATAAACATTATGTTTATCGTATTGCTTAATAATATTATTACTAATTCGAAATAATAAATAAACCCTCTCCGACGTTCCTCTCCCCATTAGCTTATAACTGAAACGGGAAGTGCAAAAATGCAACAGAAATGCTAATGGGGCGGGAGCGGCCACATTCACCTCAGCGAACTGCCAATGAATGGAAACGCTGCTGAATTTGACTTGGTTGGGAACTTCTTTGCTGAGAGTCCTAGGAAACATTTAAGTATTTTCACTTGACAAAGCAAGTGTACCCAGGCAAAGAAATCGCTTGCCGTTGGGCGAAGTAACTTTATAATAATGATAGAAATATTGCGTTGTCTTTTTCCCACCGGGTTTAATCAATCCTGACTAATTAACGCTGGAGACTAGAAAACTATGCATGCGAACCGCCCCATTATAAAAATTAGTCTGATATATATTTTAGATTTAATTGTATCAATATATTGGAAATTTAGGCAGTAAAACTTAAAAGTAACACTTATGAGCGCTTATAGAGTATTTATAGTTATTCATGATTATTTTATGCCAATGATGATGACATGTTTTGATAGATTGAGAAATCATAAATACGTTATGTTCTTTGAGAAAAAAATAATGATAAATTTGTAAATATATTAACATATTTATGTACGACAAATTTGCCAAATACCTTTATATTGGTGGTATCTCTTTATATATATAAAGAAAAGTGTATCGGGCGGTGTTTGTTTTTGTATACAAACCTACAGATTTATTCTGAGCTCGATGGTTCAAAATAAGAAGAAAACTACAAGGTTGGGATAGGTTAGGGATGGGGGTAGGGTAAGGTGTAGGGGTGAGGTTCGGATAGGGGTAGGGGTAGGGGTAG